>MJUU01071838.1:68177-90068 GCA_002080025.1 Modiolus philippinarum
TATATGTATCAAGTTTGCTATCATAATTCAGTAAAGCTTTTGTTCCACGGCTCGGCATGCCATTTTGTTTGTACATACAGTTCCCTGGTACATAGAACATTTCAGATAATATTGACGTTTTCACATAAAGTGCTGAAGATTCGGGAATCTACATTTCTTTCATTCTATAGATGTGCAACACAAATCCGATTAGAAATTTCTTCTTAAATTCGTACTTTTTACTTGAATTTTTTCTCTATCAAATTACAGTTTCCCAGTGAATTTCCATCTGCTTTGTCTTTTTGCCTCTCGGACTTCGGAGCTTGACAATTTTGTTTAATTATTTTGTTATTACCCCCATTATATATATACTGAGTCGATGTCTTTATTCGTAAGCCCTTACACATGTAAAAGGAAAAAATAAGGAAATCAAACTGTAAGTGCAAATTGTGATTCTACGGCTAACAGTTTATTTGGTTCCCGCTGATTTGTTATCAGCGCTAATTTTTATCAGACCCCCAGCTATCTGAAAGATGTTTATTTTATCACAACTTCTATACTGACCACCCAACATTAAAAAATTATCGGGAACCAGACTATAATTAATCAGATTATTATGTTTGGATTATCTCTCTTGCAAGTGGCACTCATTCTTGTACATGTATTTAGGAATATTTGACGTTAATAGGGTTCAAAGTGCATTTCCTGTAGTTTTATTCAAAGATGTCTAACATTTGATCCTTTGTGACAAATGCTTTTTTATGAACCTGTAATGCTGTTATCTGATTTTGAAGCATTGTCAATACATCTGAAGTTTGTCTGCTTTATTGGGCTTTAATAGCTAGTTCTCCAAAATTTTCTATTTTCCAAATGAATTCCACCTCTTTTTCGGGTTATTTATTTATTTTTTTTTACTATTGTTTACCATTTGTTTGCTTTATTTATATTACCGGGATGCAATGGACCTAAAAAGTCTTTACATGATTCGTGCAATCCGTATATGCTGAGAATGTTTTGTCACGGTTTGCTTGTCAAAAATGAAATGATGGTCTGTGAGCTCTGCAGCGCAAAAACTTTGAATTACGTGAATGAATAAGCTGGATAACAACTACATTGTACATGTAAATCTACACTTCATTTATAATGTAACAATTTATGAAACATTTTCCGTAATAAATAACAAAATACCGAAGTTATTGTGATTTAGTTTCTGCATATGCGCATTTCGACATCTTATCTAGTCATTATTTGAATCGTGATTCGAATTGTATCTGTCTGAAATGCAACTTTATTTATATGACCTAATTCTAGAAACTGACAGAAAGTCAGCATTAAAAAAAGAGCCAATGTCATTTTATAAATTTTTCAATTTACAACAGATCTGTAGATCGGATGATCGATCAAGTATTTTGTTAGGACGAGAGATTGAACTGAATTTGTTGGACTAACAAGTGTCGGACAACCAAGTGTACATGTGACACATGTATGAGTAATGAGTATGGGTGTCGGTCCCGGATATACACAGAGAATATAGAACTGAAATGAAAAATGACCCAATATTATAAAGATTAATATTTTCATCGTCCCAGCAACTGTATTGGTTGTTTTTGATAATATAAATCCTAAAATTCCCAATCTATTAGATTTTTGTTTCCTAAAAGATATATAATTTTATCTACGCCTGCATGGCAGACCGGGCAGTTATTCGATCTGTGCATTGATTGAGGTTAATGGTAGTTTTTCAATTAGATATAATATCATCGTAAAACTTTGTAGATGGATTGCTTGTGATATGAAGTGCAACATTTCTTCAGGAAATTTTGAGATTAAGATCTAGGTAAAGGTTCGTATTGAAGGAACATGTTATTTTTATGAAGACGTTTTTATGTCATCGTGAAAATTTGTACATTGATAGTTTGTGATAGCAACGATGATAAACATGAAATTCCTCCTTTACTAATTTTTAACTGAGGTTTCAACTAAAATTGCTTGGAATGCACTCTATTTGAAACTTTAGTTAAACCCATTTTAGTGTACAAAATCAGAATTTTTTATATGGACATATATTTGAAATATTATATATCAAAAGAAAAAAGTAATAAAAGAAACAATTGCAACATTGACATTTTCTCTTTTCTTGGAAAAAAAAAACTTTTAGAAAAAATTCATATTCATTTTTGTAAGTATTTGGAGTTAAAAGAAACGCCACAAATATGGCCACCCATGCAGAATAGGGAAGACCCGAAACCGATTTTTTTTATATACGATCTATTTTATATTTGGCGAGAACTAAATCCTCTATTAAAAGATGCCTTTAATACATTGATTGATTGATTGAATATTGTTTAACGTCTACTCAGCAATATTTCAGCTATATCAAGACGAGAAAACAAGTTTGTTAATAAATAATCACTTTAGGGCATGGAAAGGGCCATGGGACGGGAAATTCTGACTACCACTGGAAAAGTAGGGTGAAATCGTCAAGGGCGGGGAATTTAGCCTCGTAGCCGATCACCTACGGACCACCCCCAAAAAGCTTGCTACAAGGGTTCTTTAACGTGCAGGAAGCGTGGCGTTTCTTCCAACACGTGGACCTGAGTTTACATCCCATCCGAAAGATGGGTTGTGTATTTATTAATCCAGCACAACCACGGAATGGGTCCTATTTCTCGGGGTCAGCCTCCGTTTAGGAGGGGTCACACCCCGCAAGCCGGAGATACTAGGTCCTATTTCTATATCCCGGGGTTCCCTCGGGGTCCTCTGTTAGGAAGACTCATACTCCAAGCTCAGAGGATGCTGCATGCCTATTCATAAGCCGGGACCGCGCACGGCGGGCCTTTAATACAAGTCAATTATTGGATATTGAAGGTACATATACTTGGTATACATATGCCAAGAACATTGTGTTTAGATATTGGTATAGAACAAAAAGAACTACAAAAATTTGGTGCCGAAAAATCAAACTACTAAAAATTTTGCTAAAAAACAGCGGATGAATATTATAATCAATTGACCAAAAATAAAATTAATAATCTTGATGAAAAAAATAAAAATTATTTATACAAATTCATGAAAGCTGATATTGGTAAACAAGACTATATTTTATCTTGGTCACCAAAATTTCGAATTTATTAAAATATTGAAAAAAAAAAATAGAATAAGTGACCATAAATTTCTTATTAAAATCGATAGATACAAGAAAAGTCAAAGAGAAAATAGATTGTGTCATTATTGGTGAAATGAAATTGATGATGAATGTCATTTCTTTCTTCATTGTACATTAAATTAGGATTTTTTTTTTTTTTTTTTTATTGCAGTAATAAAGATATTTATGAAAGCAATGATTTTCAAGACATGAACTGCAAAATATTTTGACTTCAGCTTTGGTAATTTTCATGAATTAAATTTTCGAAGACCATTTCGATTTCGAAAATATTTTCATCGTATAATATGAAGTTTCCTTTAATCTTTGTTAACAGTGATTTTCAAGAACTCAAATGCAAAAATCTTTCATTCCAGATTTGATAAATTTCATTCTTTTGCTAACAGTGATTTTAATAAATGAATGGAAAAATTTTTGATGCTAGGTATGGTTTATTTGCAGAAATTGCCATAGACTGTTAAACATGAAACAATTGGAAATTCTTTTTTTTTTTACAATAACTGAATTGCAAAAATCTTTGAATTCCGTTTTGGTCAATTTTCCTGAAACTGCCCACGATTAATTAATTTTTGGAATTAGAAATTGAGACTTTAATACATTCTTGCTTATTATTTGTTTCCTGTGGGATTTCTTTATCCGATAGGAATTTATTTGTCTCCTATAGGATTAATTTTTCCTTTAGGAATTTTATTTGTCTCCTATAGGAAATACTTTTCCTACCGGAATATTTTTTTATCCTACTGGAAAAAAAATCCCTTAGGAAAATATTTTAATCCCATAGGAAAACAATATCCCATAGGAATTTATTTTTCTCCTGTAGGAGAAATAAATCCAATAGGATTAAAAAAAAAATTCCTATAGGACGAAAAAATCCTAATGGAAAGAAATATCCTGTAGGATATCGGGATTATCCTCTAGGTTTCCCGTTTAATCCTGTAGGATTTTCAAAATTCCTACGGGATTTTCAAACATCCTATAGGAAAAAAAGTTTCCTACAGGATATTTTTTTTTATTTTCACCTGTTTACCCCCCACAAGTGAATTATCAAAAAAATTTCTGTTGCAAATAATACCTGAACATAGGAGGTACCTTCATACAAAATTTGGAGATCGTATCTAAAAAAAGTTGAGTGACAGATTTGCACTGGTAAGATGTGCAAATTTGTCCAATATACTGTTATTAATAAACGGGCAATAACTCCTACATAGGTCTTTAGATTTTCTTCAAAATTTCCATGTATGTAGATCTTACTATGTTGAACATTTTTCAATTATAACTTTACCTCTATCTGTTAGTGTTTTTTTTTAATAAAAAAATTAAAATATCAAAATTTAAAAAATTTACAGAAAAAGGAAATAACTCTAAATATGTGATCAGATTTCCGTCAAAATTCAGGGTGCAATGTCATGCTAAATATTTTTACCCACTAAAAATTTTTGATATCTTTAAATGTTTTCGAGTTATTTGTCAAAAACTCCAACTTTCCACTTTGTTCCATTTTTGGTCATGTTGTTTGATCTGTAAGATGAAAAATAACAAATTTGTAACAAGATGCCCTAATGATGATTCAGTTGAAGGTTGGTTCCATTTGGCCCAGTGGCTTCAGAGGAGAACTTTGAAAAAGAGCTCACGACAGACGGATGTTAAGTGATGGCAAAAACTCACCTTGGCATAGCCGGATGAGCTAAAAAAGCGAAAAAGAAAATCTGGGTCGACTTTTGATTGCCACTTGAAAGGGCAGAAATGGTTAGGGGCAGGAAAGTAAATTCTTATAGGAATCATAGTCTTATCTCCTTTAGAAAAATAGAGAAGGGTTTTATATTTAATGGAACATGGCATTTCCACATACAGTTCGATTACAATGGTTCGCGGTCAGGCTTTCCGTATTATGACCCGAATCCCTGCTTAAACAGGATATACCCCTATATCCACCACCTGGGAATACGTCCGGCAGTTCTGTAGCCGGAGTTTCTGAAAGCCAATTCATGTGCGGGTTGATTTTGGCATGCCAGATAAATTTTTCAAACGAAGCATTATGAGCAACTTTTCTTATAATTGGTCAAGTACTTTCATAGTAGCAGATCTATGACTATGTTTTCCCTAAGGGTTCAATGTTCCCGCGCTTTCGGTCGTCTTTAACGAAATGACGACTTCCTTGACACATTTTTAATAGGGGACAATTTTGACCAATTTTGGTTCTAATTGGCCGAGTTCTTTCTATGGAGGATATTTTAATATGTTTCCCATGGGTCCAATATTAAACTATGCTCCCCGCTGGCGACCATTTTGGATTGATTTGGACTTGACGGTCATTTCTTTTGAAGGGACCAACTTCGGACTTTTGTGACCAAGTTTGGTTCCAAATGACCAAGTAGATTCAGAAAAGATCTTTGAATATCCAATAATTGACTTGTATTAAAGGCCCGCCGTGCGCGGTCCCGGCTTATGAATAGGCCCGCAGCATCCTCTGAGCTTGGAGTATGAGTCTTCCTAACAGAGGACCCCGTGGGAACCCCGGGATATAGAAATAGGACCTAGTATCTCCGGCTTGCGGGGTGTGACCCCTCCTAAGATAGGATGCAATTTTGAAATTAGATCCAAAGTTACGTCCATCTTGGCTCATTCTTTTTAAGGGTATGATCCAAGGACTATTCTGACCAAGGTTAGTTCCAATTGGCCAAATAGTTTTAGAAAAAAAAGAATTTGAATGAAAACTTTGACAGTTTATGACGCCAAGGGCTGCCTAAAACAGGAAGTGATTACCGAGAGGAATTATTTATAGAAAAACGAGTGTTTGATCTATTTGGTAGATCCTAGAATTTTTATACCTACAGATATATCATGTCTTTGATTGCAAAGCCACATGACTGTGTAACTAGTGTAAATGATCATGTCCGAAAACGTCAATACAAGTAAGTAGCATACACTGAAATTTGATATTAAGGGGGTTCGCTACTCTATTTGAAAAAAATAGGATTTCAGATATACATGATTTTTTTGTTAGAAAATTGAAAAAGAAGTAATTTAAGTGAAAAAATTGATAGGTTGATGATCTCGTTTTTGAGATTTAAGTGATTGAAAATTTGGCGGGAAATTGAACTCCTCTGATTTTTCATAGGATTAACATTAACAAGATTTGATCATGAATGAATGTGACAGAATAAAAAGAATTCTGAATGCTCATAAAGATGTATATAATGAAATTATGGAAAAAAATAAGGGGTCAGTGGGCAAAAAATTATAATGCTTTTAAAAGGATAAAATCCGAGGATTCCGAACATCTGACAGAAATCCCAAAACATGAGGAGCAAACCTCCTTAAAAAGGCAATGGAATTGTTTTCATTTTTTTGTGCAAAATCTTGGCCATTTGTCATAATCCCACTTAAGGTTCTTGTTTGAATACCTAGCAGTAGGCTAATCCCATAGTAATCGTTGCTATTTGGCCATAAATACTTTGCCATTGAACATAAAACTGATCTAACAATGATATACATCCCGATTTCCAAGAATATGAAATATACATGTATCAGAAATGATGAGCAACTAAAGACGACTAGAATTTATAAGTAAATTGAATCTCAGACGTATTCAAAATATAGCCAGATTGCGTGCAGTTTGTCGAGCGTTTTTTATTTTTTTTTTCATCTGCGCTTGCTTTAAGTGAGAACCGAAGTCAGTCTTAAAAAGAATAATCCAAATAAAGTGGCGACTTTGCAAAAGACATCACATAAGTACGGAACAGAAAATAAAAAAAAAGGAAACACCATATAAATAGACAACACGGACCAAACTTAAAACCATCGATAAGTGAGATCAGGTGCACTGATGGAGTTAGCTGCCCCTGATTCTGATAAACCTGCCGATTTAACACGGCAAATCAGGTAGAGAAAGCAACATGCTTTTAAAGAAAAACATGTTGTCTTATGGGTAACAAAAGTAGCACCTTCCGCATATTTTAAGTACTGATATGTTTTTATATATTAGATTTCATCGCAGCCTTTATTCACATACCTATCCACTTTGGAGGATAAACATCCGAGTAGTTATTGTAATAAACCCTACGGACATATGAATTTTCACGTGCCGGCCATTTATAGTATATAACATTTCCACCGGTTAACCAAGCAGCCCACCATCCAAATGATCCAACGGACATAATAAAATGATTACAAGAACTGACTGTTGCTAAGTCAACTTCAGGAGAATTACCTTCAAGAAAACATGCTTTGATATTCCGAGGCATATTTCGTTTTGTCCATTTCATATCATTAGTTGCAACAATAAAAAGCAAGTTATCGTATCTTTTTGTATACCAGGCGACAGCTGCATGTAAATATTGTTTAGTCGCTACCATCTTGCCCTCTTTTTGAAGAGAAGGTTTTAAAATGTCGCCTCTTCGCACATGAACACCAATCAGTGTGATATCTTTGTTTTCAAGAGAATGGTTTTGTATGCATTTCTGCAGTAATAATTTAGACTTTTTTCGAATATTATCGCGAAATTGTAATTGTCTTCTTAATTCAGCACTATAGGATTCAAAATAATGATAGGATTGTAAATAATACAACGGTTGTACATCTACATCGTTTGTAAAATTTAATATTTTCTGATCATAAGCGGATGGCTTAGTTTCTATCATTTTCTTAACGTGTTTACAGTGTTGAGATCCAACAACGTCCGTTTGGGTTATTTTGAAGATCTTTAAAAGTGGACATGTTTTGCTTATGTACAAGGGAATTCCTTTAAATCGTGAAATTCCAAAGTTAGAAGCGAATTGGAATAATTTATTTCCTAGTCGACCATGTTTTACCAACTCAGGACAAATAAAGTGTGTTGTTTTTATGTCTGTATTTATCACAGTTAGGTTATGAGTTTCATAGCGTTCTGTTTTGTGTTCTCTGTCTATTGCAATTACGTAATTGCGTTCGTAACCATATTTGTATCTGTCCATCAACAAAATTGTAACCAGTGTCGTAGCAACAATAACTGTACTGCCTGAAATAAAGAGAAAAACAAAGAAATAAATTAGGAATGACATGCGCCGCGCAAGGTTTATATTGAAATGTGATTTCTAAGTAAGTATATTCATGTCTTCGAGATAACCAGCAAATACATGTTAACAATCTCAAAACATACATGCTAAGTTAGGTAAAGCAAGTGAGATCCAAACAGCGAGTCTAAAGATGAACAAATTAGAGACAACAAAAACATCGACAACACCAGAAAACAAGGACACAAAATGAGAACGTGACGGAAAAAATGAAGAAACACATACAGATGAACAGCATGGACAAAATAACAACAATGGGTGGAATCAGTTGCATCGGTAAAGTAGGCGTGTGCTATTTATAAGACACAAGACGCACGTTGAAGCTAGCCAACTAAATATTCATACATGTTTAGATCCCAAAATCATACATGCGGAAGAAAGTCAACTAAAATTATAATTCTTACTCCTTGAATATGTTAAATATATGCCAGATGATCTACAAAACAGAAACTTTATATCATAAACACAGAATGAATTGTTAAATGGGCTAATATTGTAATGTAATAACCATCTTTAGCCAATTTAACAGTGTATTTGTCCGTTAAATGAATTAAAATCATAACCCTTCCTACATGCACATCTTCAACATATGTGCAAATGATATGCCAAATAAGAACTTAGCATAGAAGCATTTGAAGTTGAACAGACAATACTGTTTTAACCCTCTCATTAATTCATCACAAAAATTCGAATAAGATCATGACTAAGTCCAAAAATATATTTTTCAGCTAAATGTGCCAAAATTAAAATCCACCACATGCAAATTTTCAATAAGGGTAGAAATGATCTGCAAAATATTACATGCCTTACATTTGTTGCAACAAATTATGTACTCTCTATCACAAAATCATCCAAAAAGTTCAACAGTGTATAATTTTTACAAAACTTCACCCCAACAAAAATCCTTACTGCATGAGCGTCTTTTATGTATGTGATAATAACCTGCAAACCTATTACCTTTTAAAACTACAGGAGTTGTGCGGACAGACTTTGTTCCCCCTCAGATGGACGGACAGACAAAGGTAAAACAATATGCCAAAGACTTTTTGTTGCGGGGCCTAAAAGGAATAATACAAGTGCTGTTAATACATTTATTTGGTTCAAGGTAGAACCAAAAAGATGGAATTTTTTCCGTACACTTTTATAAAGCTATCTTGATCATACACCATCGCATACGAATAATAAACTAATTGATCGAAACATTTGGAACTCTTGTTTTATTTTGATATAAATCTGTTATTATTTACAATAATTATTATTTACAATATTTATAAAGCGCATTATATTATTATTAGAAAATTACTCTAAGCGCTGTACATATACAAAATGCCAACGATAATACACATGATGAAATCATTGTCATTATATTTAAAAATTCAAAGATGGACATATTCAAAGAAGTTAACAGAAAACAATAAATAAATAAAATTTAAATAGAATAAAAATAAAAAGAAAAAAATGCATGTCATTGAGAAACTGTAAAAAAGAAAAATAATAAACATCAATATAGATCAATGAATAAAGTACTTAAGTTTAAAAACAGATATAAGATATAAAAAAGAGCGGTAAGACCTACTCTTATGATATTCACGAGATAAATTCAATAAAGAAATAAAACCAGAGGCTCCCAGGAGCCTGTATCGCTCACCTGGCTTCAGTTGCCACAATCAAGGTAACATTGTAAGTTATACAGTTGATCTTCAGTTTCTCAAACTTTCGTAGCTCAAACACCTCCAATATCTTGAATTGTTTTTAAAGTCTGATAATGTTTTACTATATTTCTTTGTTGGGCTTTTTTGACAAAAACGTTCTTGCTAAGGACCACTTTCGACACCAGTTTTGAAGTCAAAATGTCATTTTGAAAATGGCAGTCAACAAACAATTTTCAACATTGGTTTTGAAGCCGCAACATCAATATCTCCTTGGAATTCAAATTTCATTGAAATCGGACAATGTTGAATTTTCCCGCCTTTTTTGGCGGCCATTTTAAAAATGGCAGTCAATGAACAATTTTCAACATCAGTTTTGAAGTTACGACATCAAGACCAATTTGGAAACCAAATTTCATTGAAATCGGACTATGTTGAATTTCCCCGCCTTTTTGGCAGCCATTTTGAAAATGGCGGTCAACAAACAATTATCAATACCGGTTTTGAAGTCGCAACATCAATATCTATTTGGAAACCAAATGTCATTGAAATCGGACAATGTTGAATTTTCCCGCTTTTTTTGCGGCCATTTTGATTATGGCGGTCAACAAACAATTTACAATACCGGTTTTGAAGTCGCAACATCAATATCTATTTGGAAACCAATTTCATTGAAATCGGACAATGTTGAATTTCCCGCCTTTTTTGGCGGCCATTTTGAAAATGGCGGTCAACAAACAATTTCCAACACCGGTTTTGAAGTCGCAACATCAATATCTATTTGGAAACCAAATTTCATTGAAATCGGACAATGTTGAATTTTCCCGCCTTTTTAGGCGGCCATTTTGAAAATGGCGGTCAAGGAACAATTTTCAACATCAGTTTTGAAGTCGCCACAGCATGGAAAACATTTCATCAATTTACACTTAACCTTCATCTTCTATAGTTTCGGAAATAAAAGATGAAAAATACGAAAATTTTAAAAATTCGGTGAAAAAAGAGCAATAACTCCTAAAAGGGTTTATGGATTTTGTTCAAAATTACAGGGTGGGTAGATCTTGATATGCTGAACATTTTTGCATTTTACACTTGACCTCTATCTGTTACACTTTTTGAAATAAAAAATAAAAAATGCAAAAATTTTGAAAATTTAACGGAAAAGGTCTTTAACTCCGAGATGGGTTTTCAGATTTTCTTCAAAATTGCACAGTGGATAGATCTCGTCATGCTGATAATTTTTACCATATGTCAGATTTTTGATATCTGTAACGGTTTTCGAGTTATTAGCCAAAAACTGCAATTTACCCCTATGTTCTATTTTTAGCAATGGCGGCCATGTTGTTCGACAGAGGGACAAACTGAACATCAGTTTGAGAAGCCATACCCTGATGATGATTCAGGCCAAGTTTGGTTAAATTTGGCTCAGCAGTTTCAGAGGAGAAGATGTTTGAAATTGTTGACGGACAGACATGCAAAAATTTTGAAAATTTAAAGGACTTTAAAAGGGCTATAAATCCGAGATGGGTTTTCAGATTTTCTTCAAAATTGCACAGTGGATAGATCTCATGCTGATCATTTTAACCCCTAGTCAGAGTTTTGATATATGTAACGGTTTTCGAGTTATTAGCCAAAAACTGCAATTTTCCCCTATGTTCTATTTTTAGCAATGGCGGCCATGTTGTTTGACAGAGGGACAAACTGAACATTACTTTGAGAAGCCATACCCTGATGATGATTCAGGCCAAGTTTGGTTACATTTGTACCAGTGGTTTCAGAGGAGAAGATTTTTGAAATTGTTGACAGACGGACAGACGGACGGACAACGGACGCATAGTGATGGCAAAAGCTCACATGGCCTTTTAGGTCAGGTGAGCTAAAAAAAGAAAGCAACACAAAAGTTAGTAAGTAAGACTAAATACATAGTACCAAAGAACTAAATCTGAAGTCAACAAATATCACTATGAAGTTACAAGTTATCACAATACGCTGTCTAAAAAGAAATGTTTTCAACTGTTTCTTGAAAGCTGCCATAGATGTTTCATGTCGAAGACTGTTAGGAAGTCCATTCCACAAAGTTGAGACCGCTTTATCGAATTTCCGTTCTCCATAGGTCTTTGTTCGAGATCTCGGGTGCACTAAGAGCATCGCATTTTCGGAACGGAGTGATCTATGTGGTTGATAAACAGTTAGATGATCATTTAAATATTCTGGAGCCATCTTATTAACGGCTTGTATTGCGATCTATAAAAAATTGGTAACCAGTGTAAGTCCATTAAAATAGGTGTAATATGCTCTCGACGTTTAGATCTTGTATTTAGTCGCGCTGCAGTATTTTGAATTCGTTGAAGCTTTCCAAATTGATTTGAATTGATATCGTAAAGAAGGGCATTTCCATAATCTAGTCGTGAGGTCACTAAGGCAGAAACAAATGTTTTACATGCGATGTCAGAAATGTACGATCTTATATGCCCTATATTCCTTATCTGGTAAAAGCACGATTTGGAAATTGATCCATATTTATAGATTTGTAAAAAATACTCCCAGATTTTTAACGACATTTGCATCACTAATTAAACTTCCTTCAAAATTCAGTTTACAATCTTTGAATTCATGTATTCGATTTTTTGGCGCAAATATGATAAGTTCTGTTTTGTCCTGGTTCAGCTTTAATAAATTGACCTTCATCCATCGACTAATATCAGATAAGCAGGTCTCTAACTTTCGTGAAATATCATTCCAAATATCACGGGGTTTAATGGGTGTCATCCGCATAGCTGTGAAATTCCATGCCATGCCTTCTACAAACTTCACCGATGGGCTTAGAAAACATGCAGTACTTACGATGACCAAGGACTGACCCTTGGGGGTACACCATAGTTCAGACGTACTATGTCCGATTAAGTTGATCCAAAATTATTGCAACACTTTGTGACCTATTACTAAGATATGAAACTATCCAATCAAGAGCATCACCAGTAATTCCGTACGAGTATTTCATACGACGAAACAAAATTTGATGATCTACAAAAATGTATAACGTCGAAAGCGGCAGATAAGTCGAGCATGACCAAAACTGCACACTGGTTGTTATCTAGTGCACTCAGGATATCCTGGTGTACTTTAAGAAGTGCTGTTTCGGTTGAATGGCACTGTCTATATGCTGACTGAAAACTGTACTGTAGATTGTAAGAATTTACATGTTCTTCGATTTGTGTTGAGACCACTTTTTCAAGGATCTTAGAAATAAAAGGTAAATTTGATACTGGGCGATAGTTTTTGAGTTATGGTTTTATCGATTCCGTTGGACATATGTTGGAAATTTGTTGTTGTTTCTTTTGTATACAATGACTCACAATGTCATTATATCGAGCAAGCTGTGATACGAGTCGTTTATATTGCATAAAAGGTCACATGTGCCCATAAAATTTAAGCAAAAAAGGGCCATGCAATATCCAACATTGTTAGACCGATATTTGCACGGCTTAGCTCCGCCCCAAAAAATAAAGGCTCCGCCTCCAATTAATTCTAATGTTCACCAACAAATTGAAAAAAAAAAGAATTATCCAAGATGTGATTTTGATGTACGCTGCTCAACAAATATATCTAGATTGTTGACATCGACTTGTTGATAAAATCGGGGGCTAATAAGTATTTGTCCCAGTTAGACAAAACTATGAAGTTTTTATTAATAATATTCAGTGTCATCTCAGATTCCTAAAAATATAACTTAATTAATACTGAAGTTAGCGTGAATTTAACATTATTCATTATTCAGGAGATAGGGCTAGGGAAACTCGGAGACTGGGGTCGGGATAAAGGAGAAAGGGACATATGGGAAGGCGAAAACGGACAAGAAAGGGAGACCAGGATAAAAGGGTAGGAGAAGGAGTAAAGGGACGAGAGAAAGAATGAATGCACCCAGCTGACCGTCCTGTCATTTACGGAACCAGGGGATGGGGGTTGAAACCATTTTTTTTTTCGAGAAAAAATAACAAATTTGGTGCAGAATTTACACAAAATTTGAGAATATTGGCTAGAATCGCCTGAAATCCCTTCTCTGAATCCTCTCATTGGAACCACCCTCCCCCTTTCCGAAGGTTGTATTCACCGGTGTCTTACTTATTATTTGTTAAGGTTGAAAACAGTACATGTGCGCAAAAGTCCGCAAAAAAAAAAATCCGAATTATAAATGTAAACCCCATTAAAAAGCCAGTCAATATAAGTTATCATGCATTGAACCATATAATATGATTATTTAGATAGTGTCGAAAATCGTTGAACGGTAAGCGGCCGTCAGGCTGCACCGTTCAACCATTTTCGACACTATCTAAATAATTGTGTTAGTTGGTTCAATTCATGATATCATTTTTGTGCGGTTATGCGAACCTTAGTTTGTGTTTAACTAAGTAAACGATAATTACAAAATGACCTACATTTAACTACACAATTCTACACATAAACGCTATATGTAGACTGACCATGTAACCTGAACAATAAACAGCCGAATGATTTATTGATTTTTCATGTTGTATAAAGATTGAACCAGTAAAAGGCGTTTTCGTGATACATGGAGCGAAAACCTCTGAAAATGAACGCAAACAAAATATTTCATGTAATTTGCATGTTATTCAAAGTATAGATATTCCAATGGCATATTTTATTTTTTTAATGTAAATATCAGGCTGAAATTTGTGTTACATAACGTGTAAGTAAACTATGTTTAATATCGATATGTTTATTTATCCATGCTTACTGCATGTAACTGTTTGTGAATTGTCCTTATGTACAATTCTTATATGTACGCCTTTAAATTACTTTGGTCTAGGTGAAACACTTCATTATCATTATTATTGTTTTTCTTCTATAGGGCGGACATGTTTATTTAGCAGGTTGTTAATCAGCCAATAGAATCCAAGTTTACACCCGCATAACCGCACAATTGTCTTTAGTGACAAATTACCTCATAAATACCATCCATGGTCCTGTGTTAAAAAGTTTAAATGCTACCATGTTTTCGTCAAACGATACCCAACTAACTCTTTATTTGTAAAAATTTACAATTGTAGTTTCTTCTGATTGGATTAGCATCAGTCAAGTCATTATAATAAGCACCGCCTACTTATTTTTCATTGGTGCTCATTCATGTTACAAATGTTTTATAGCACCGCCTAATCGTTATACAAATAAACTTTCTCACGTTTCGCGTTATAAAGTTTATTTGTCTAACTCGTAGGCTTATGTTACAAATTTTGTTAAGATTAATACAAAACAAGGAGGTAATGACAGGAAGTTGTTGCTTCTTTCAAATTAACGTAAACTGCTTTTATCCTCTCGCGAATTACAAATAAGAGAAAAATTTATACCAACTTGATCGTAGGAAAACACACCAAGCCCACCGAAACACCTTTGCATGACACTAGTTATCTGCAGTAAAATATATTCATTATGAATTGACTTTTTCCCTACTTCGAAGCAATTAAATAATGAAATCGCATTTCACTATAAGACAAGCAGACAATTTTTTGAACGACTTTCGTCTCTTTATAGCACTAAACTAGAAAGCAAGAAAATGTTACCATTCAGTAATCTAAGTATTAATATAAACTCGTTTTGAATGACACTTGAAAAGAGAAGAAATGTATAAAGGACGATTGTAACCTTCTATATTGCCTAAAAAGCAGGTCTCATTTCGACTATAGAGAGTAAATGCCCCAATTGTCATTATCCATCTTTTTCTTTTACGAAAGGATATGGAGCAAATGAACATGAGACCTTAACACATGTTTACTCCAACTGCAATAATTTAAATGAGCTGTATGGCCAATTTGGAAATTAATTCCTCATCAGCAGCACTAGAAACCAACCAAAGGAAATCCATAATTTCAAAAAATGTTTAAAATGAATAAAACCAAACGAAATTCGAATAATCAGTAATATCTTGTGTGTTTATATTCTATTTTTGGATAAAATTTATCTACCATGTTTGTGTCTGTCAGACACATAAAATGCACTCGCAGTTCGATATTTAACTATGACATTTACTCTCTAGGCACTTGATAAACAAATAAGAATTTTAACTTGCATATCTCACAAAGCTTAATGATATAACCAAATGAGGAGTTTTCCAGAATCGGCCCTTCAAATACATACATTTCAGTAAAATGGCTTAGTCCAACTACAACCCTTTATCACAAATTTTGGCAAAAATCGAAAATGTTACAATATGCACATATTCAATCAATGCTTAATCAGTTGTGCAAAATTTAATAAACTTAGCTTCAATACTGTTTGTGTAGTTGTTGGGAAGAACAGTTCAAGAACACATATTTTAATAAAATGGCAAAGTCAAATTACCCTTAAAATCACAAACTTTTGTAAAAATCTAAATCTTTAATCTGTGGCTAATAATTGTGCAAAGTAAAATAAATGTAGCTTTAATATTGAAGGAGGTGTTATCCGGTATAACAGTTCCAGAACATACATTTCAATACAATGGACAAGCACAACAAACCCTCAAAATCTCAAACTTTGGTCAGAATTTAAACCATGACAATATCCACATCTTAATCATTGCCAAAAGTAAAATGAACGAAGCTTTTATACTTTGGGGAGATTTAGAAGACTTATTTCGAAATGCGCATATGCAGAACCTAAATTCACAGTAACTTCGGTATTTAGTTATTCGATAAAAACTACCCCTCAAAATCGAAAATTTTGGCCAAAATTTTAACAATGTGAACATCTTCAATCCATTCCTTATCACTATGATAAGTGAAATAAATGTAGCTTTAAGGGGGAGTTATTCGAAATGAAGGCTTACCAGATATGGGATTGACAGAAGTTAGTACGAACGAACGGACGGACAGACGAGGGTAAAACAATATGCCTCTGGCCAGCTTTTAAAAAGGACAGAAGGGATGTCTTTACTACATAGTGAATAGCGTTTCAATACGCTGATTTCCCTCCGTTTGATGACCCGACTTTCCCGTACAGACAATATTTTGCATGGAGCGAATCATAAACGAATATAATGGTTATAAAAGTTTGCACAGTTAAAAGTTTTAATTATGGAAAAAATTAGAGGGTTTAACATTTCCAAAAAAATTTTTCACAATGGCGTAACGTAAAATGCTAAAACATCTCAATATCTGTGCCCCCGGTTTTGTATAATGCATTTGCCGTACTGCCAAATGTAACAGAAATCATGCGCAAATTAATGTAAAATCTTGAACACCATCAACAATATAAAATTATTTACACGTGTATCATTCAAAATTCACAAGGAAAATTTTGATCGGGTGGAAGAGAAAACTGTCTGCAAAAAGGAGCTAACTGTTTAAGTGATTTTTAAGATTCATGTTCTTAGGGTCGGATAGTTTCAATTGAGATAGACATTTATCAATGTAAAAGCGTCTAAAACAAAGTATTACATACATTATGTAATTTGTACAAAGCTAAGTCTATGCAGATACTTTCATATGTTTATTGTAATAGTTACACCCTCTCTGAACAGTGTTCGCTACTGTATAGCTAAAATATAGATATGTTAAACATAAATCAACAAATCAGAAATGTACATAGAGTTGTCAGTAATTTTGTCAACGGACAGACCGAAGGTCCCAATCGGCTACTACATGTAACTTGGGGATTTTGTTATTAATAATCACTGGACCGATGCCTTTGTGGTAGACTGTTAGTCCCCTATGGTAATCACCAACATACGATGCAGTACTTCGGTGCAGACCCGAAAACTGATTTTATTCGCAAAATTAAAATATCTTAAATCAGGAAAAATGTATTCAAAGGTAAGTAGTATCTCCCTTGTGCACAGCTCTGTCCTTTGCTGATTTTGGATGGTATATGGTAATGGTGGTGTCCGTCCGTCACATATTTTTTGTCAGTTTTCTCAGCTTTTAAACGTTGAAATGATTTCATATTTGGTCAGAAGCTTGATTATGATAAGTTGTAACGTGTAAGCTATTTCCGTGTCTGCCGTATAGCTACTTCCTGTTTGCCGATATGTTGAAGTTTTCCTTTAACACACTACGGATGAGAAATTTTGGTCACAGTTTTCCCAGCTTGTGTACGTTGGAATGATTTCATATTTGGTTAAAAGCTTATATCGTGCAAGCTATTTTGGGTCTGCCGTTATACTACTTCCTGTTTGCCAATATGTTAAAGTTTTACTATAATATACTATGGATGAGAAATTTTGGTCACAATTTTCTCAACTGGTAAATGTTTGAATGATTCCATATTTGGTCAGAGGCTTGATTATGAGGATTTGTAACGTGTAAGTTATTTGTGAGTCCGCCGTGTTGCTACTTCCTGTAAGTCGATATGTTGAAGACTATGGATTGAAATTTTCGTCGCAGTTTACTTGAATTGTACGGGTGGGAATTATTTCAAATTTCGTATCGAGCTCCGCCGTGCGCGGTCCCGGCTTATGAATAGGCCCGCAGCATCCTCTGAGCTTGGAGTATGAGTCTTCCTAACAGATTACCCCGAGGGAACCCCGGGATATAGAAATAGGACCTAGTATCTCCGGCTTGTGGGGTGTGACCCCTCCTAAACGGAGGCTGACCCCGAGGGTCCCGGGATATAGAAATAGGACCCATTCCGTTGTTGTGCGGGATTAAGAAATACACAACCCATCTTTCGGATGGGATGTAAACTCATGTCCACGTGTTGGAAGAAATGCCACGCTTCCTGCACGTTAAAGAACCCTTGTAGCAAGCTCTTTTTGGGGTGGTCCGTAGGTGATCGGCTACAAGGCTAAATTCTCCGCCTTTGACGATTTCACCCTACTTTTCCAGTGACAGTCAGAATTTCCCGTCCCATGGCCCTTTCCATACCCCAAAGTGATTATTTTTTAACAAACTTGTTCTCGTCTTGATATAGCTGAAATATTGCTGAGTAGACGTTAAACAATATTCATTCAATCAATCAATCAATCGTATTGAGCTTTATAATAATGAGTTGTAATGTGTAAGCTATTTTGAGGTCTACCGTATTACCACTTCCCGTTCGCTGATATGTTGAAGTTTTACTAAAACCTATGATGGATAATAATTTATCGTCACAGTTTATTTGGCTTCTATTAGTGGGAATGATTTCAAATTCGGACTGGAGCTTTATAATAATGAGTTGTAATAGGTAAGCCATTAACAGGTTTGTTGTGCATGCACTTCTCTTTTGATGTTTAACTTTAGCTAACTATGAATGAGAGATTTTTTCGTCACAGTTTTCTCAGATTGCATAGGTTGGATTGGTTTCATAGTTGGTCTGAAGCTTGATTTTGATGAGTTGTAATGTGTAAGCCTTCTTTAGGTCTGCTTTATTACCACTTCCTGTTTTCTTGGCTTGTCTGAGTGGGACGATTTCAAATTTGGTCTGGACAACTGTTGAAAGAATTGCATTACACTTTGGAAGCAGGGATATTTATTTGTGGCCAAGCTGACCACCGTACTTCTAGTTCTATTTCTCTCAGCTTTAACACGTTTTAACATCTCTTGATTTGATCTGCACTTAAAAGAAAAAAAAATTCACAGTGCGTCCTGATATAGCTGTAATATTTCTCTTTGGACGTAAAACTCTGACTAATCAAATCAATCAATCAATCTCTTATAGGGCTGAGCCTTTATATTCGTAAATTTAACACCCCGCTAACGCTTTAGGTTATATTCTAATATAAGACGAAGTCCATGGTTAAGTGACAATAACCATATACCTGCAATGAATTATTTCTTAAATATACAGCTCACTTTCAAAAGTCTTCTCTAAAAACCGTCGGGCCAAATATAACCAAACTTCAACTGAATCATCACTAGGGCACTGTCTAATTTCAAAATTGTTACTTTCATTATCCTAGGTCAAACAACATTGCGGCTATTACTAAAGATAGAACAAAGGGGTTAAATTGTTGTTTTTGAAAAGAGCTCGAAAACCGACACAGATATCAGAAATCAGAGGTGTGATAAAACTGTTGAGAATGACAAAATCTACCAACCTTGTAATTTTGAAGAAAACCTTAGACCAATCTTAGAGTTGTTGATCTTTTTCCATAAAATTTTCCAAATTTTGGCGTTTTTTATTTTTTGTTAAAATAAACTATAACAGAAGAAAACCAAAGCACCCATATAGGAGTTATAGTCTTTATTGGTCAAATTTTTCACGATGTTATTCCTTTTGCGTTATTTTCAAAAACCATTTGAATAAAGTTCAAATTTAAAAATCAAAATTATTCATCATGTTAAAAACTATATTTTATTGGATACGGTCAAGTTGTCCGACCAGAAGGGAACATAGTTAATCATTGGCCCCTAAGGGAAAGCATTCAAAGATTTTTCCCTACGAAATAATAAAGCCAGTTGGATCCAAACTTGGTCACAATAGTACTTTGGTGGTCTCCTTAAACAAATGTCTGGTAAATCCACAGTTTAGATATCCAGTTCACCGAAGCCAATTGAAAAAAACTGACTAACAAAAGTCCTTACTTGGTTCTATTTGGAAAATGCTTTAGCAAGTTTGCAAGCAGTTAGTATCGCCTAAGCAAGTGAAAAGGGGTTGTTTGAGATGCCTTTCATGGGAGTTACGATAACTGATTCACTGTTGTGTACGTGTGCAGGATTGGACAAAACAAGATGGTGGACAATATTTGTCGAAAACGGGTAGGCATGAAGAAATGTTCTTTTTCTTTGTGTATACGATTTTCTTTGAATAAAATAAAATACTCTTGCGATCAAGAAGGTGTTGTTCAGTTTATTGTCGGTTTATGACATTCCTAGTATGTACATTTGAATGTTTATTCTTCGATGAAACACAATGGCATCTCTGCAATTTAGTTTGAAGCGGGTGATGAAGTGTATTTTCCTCTTTTCACATATTTTAAGACCCCGATTGTTGGGAAAAGGGACCTAGATTAAATCTTTATGTCAAGCTATATTAACTCTGGCCGGATTTGCTTATCTATGTGTCATATTTACATAAATATCCCAAGTTAAATATTTGTTCATGTGCAGGATTGGACTTGTTACTGTTTTACCAAAATTGTGCAGGATTGGATATAGAATTTGGTTCAGGATTTGAATTAAAAGACCGGTCATAATTTGAAAAACTATGGTTCCTTTTAGTTGCATATGTATGCGACGGACCATACCCGTCTATGAATAGAGGCATTAGTACCAAACAGGTTCCTCCATTGAAATAATTGTTACCTTTTCACCAATATTGTACAGTTCGGTTCAGGATTGGTCTTTTGTTTGATACTTTGTCTTATTTTGTATCAAGAGCTAGGGTGAATATTACAACTATTGTTACGTTTCTTTTGTCAATGTTTATCTTTTGATGAATTAGATTTTACAAAAGTTTGAAAACATGTCGAGTCTATCCACCAAGCAAATAATTGTCAGGTATTTATTTTTGTAATTTGAAAATGACATTCTGACCACCTGTTTAAAGAGCCAGCATCTCACTATTTTATAATGCCAAGTTTTCTTACAATCGACTTAATGAGTGAGTGCCCTGTGTTTGTCTCTATGTTGTAATCGTCCACTAGCTTAAGACACTAGTGCTTTTGTCGGGCAACGGATGACAGTGATTGTAAGAGCGCTTTGTCAGTTTAATTAATGTTTGCTGACAATCCTACATCCATGACAAGAAAAGACATGGATGTAGCGTTAGTCGACAATTAGCAAAGAATTCCGCTCAAACAGGTGCTAGGGGCCGTCTTGAACTTACTATGTGGTATGAGCAAAGTTCATTGGTGAAGGCCTGATGGTAACTTCAAGATGAAGACAACAAAAGAAGCGTTGTTCCTTCGCTTGATTTTACCATGTATTTGTAGAGGCTTTGTCTCATGTGCATTTACTCCATATCCTTTCACTTCCTAAAAATAATGTTTTGTGATGAAATGGACAACATTGGCAGTGGTCGATTGTCAAAAGTATTGGAGAATAAAAGGATATGGAGTAAATGCACATGAGACAAAGTCTCTACAAATACATGGTAAAAAACAAGCAAAGGAACAACGCTTTTATTGTTGTTCTTC
>MJUU01071839.1:0-10234 GCA_002080025.1 Modiolus philippinarum
GAAAAAAATGAGTAAAACAAAAATGAAATGTACAGTTAAACAAAATGAGACATGCAGTAAAAGCAAATGAGATGTGCAGTAAAACAAAATGAGATGTGGAGTAAAACAAAATGAGATGTACTGGAAAACAAAATGAGATGTGCAGTTAAACAAAATGAAATGTACAGTAAAAATTGGTGTAAAACAAATGAGATATGGAGTAAAAATGAGATGAACACTAAAAGAGGTGTGCCATAAAATGAATTAAGATCTAGTCAAACAAATTGAGATGTTTAGTAAAACAAAATGAAATATACAGAAAAACAAATTTGATGTGGAGTAAAAGAAATGAGATATGGAGTAAAATAAAATGAGATGTGGAGTAAAACAAAATGAGACATGCGGTAAAACAAAATGAGATGTGGAGTAAAAACAAAATGAGATGTACAATAAAACAAAATGAGCAGTGGAGAAAAACAAAATTTGATGTGGAGTAAAACAAAATGAGACATACAATAAAACAAAGGGAGATCTGGAGTAAAAAAATGAGATGAACAGTAAAACAAAATGAGCCGTGGAGTAAAATAAAACGAGATGTACAGTTAAATAAAATGAGACATGTGGTAAAACCAAATGAGATGTGCAGTAAAACAAAATGAGACATGCGGTAAAACCAAATGAGATGTGCAATAAAACAAAATGAGATATAGAGTGAAACAAAATGAGATTTATAGTAAAACAAAATGAGATGTGCAGTTAAACAAAATGAAATGTACAGAAAAGCAAATTTAGATGTGGAGTGAAACAAATGAGATATGGAGTAAAACAAAATGAGATGAACACTTAACAAGATGTGCGATAAAACAAAATGAGATGTACAGTAAAACAAAATGAGCCTTGGAGTAAAACAAAATGAGATGTGGAGTTAAACAAAATGAGATGTACAATAAAACAAAATGTTGTGGAGTAAATCAAAATGAGATATACAATAAAACAAAAGGAGATCTGGAGTAAAAAAATGAGATGTACAGTAAAGCACAATGAGTCGTGGAGTAAAATGAAATGAGATGTACAGTTAAATAAAATGAGACATGTGGTCAAACCAAATGAGATGTGCAGTAGAACAAAATGAGCCGTGGATTAAAACAAAATGAGATGTACAGTAAAACAAAATGAGCTGTGGAGTAAAACAAAATGAGATATACAATAAAACCAACAGAGATCTTGAGTAAAAAAATGAGATGAACAGTAAAACACAATGAGCCATGGAGTAAAACAAAATGAGATGTACATTAAAACAAAATGAGATGTGGAGTAAAACAAAATGAGATGTACAGTAAAACAAAATGAGATGTGCAGTAAAAGAAAATGAAATGTACAGAAAAGCAAATTTAGATGTGGAGTAAAACAAATGAGATATGGAGTAAAACTAAATGAGATGAACACTTAACGAGATGTGCAAAAAAAACAAAATGAGATGTACAGTACAACAAAATGAGCCGTGGAGTAAAACAAAATGAGATGTACAGTAAAACAGAATGAGATGTGGAGTAAAACAAAATGAGATGTACAATAAAACAAATTGAACTGTGGAGTAAAACAAAATGAGATATACAATAAAACAAAAGGAGTTCTGTAGTAAAAAAATGAGATGTACAGTAAAACAAAATGAGCCGTGGAGTAAAATAAAATGAGATGTACAGTTAAATAAAATGAGACATGTGGTAAAACCAAATGAGATGTGCAGTAAAACAAAATGAGCCATGGAGTAAAACAAAATGAGATGTACAATAAAACAAAAGGAGCTGTGGAGTAAAACAAAATGAGATATACAATAAAACCAACAGAGATCTGGAGTAAAAAAAATGAGATGAACAGTAAAACACAATGAGCTGTGGAGTAAAACAAAATGAGGTGTACAGTAAAACAAAATGAGACATGTGGTAAAACCAAATGACACGCGCAGTAAAACAAAATGAGATGTGGAGTGAAACAAAATGAGATGTACAGTAAAACAAAATGAGATGTGCAGTTAAACAAAATGAAAGTACAGTAAAACCAATTTAGATGTGGTGTTAAACAAATGAGATATGGAGTAAAACAAAATGAGAGGAACACTGAAAGAGGTGTGCGATAAAACTAAATGAGATGTACAGTCAAACAAAATGAGATGTGCAGTTAAACAAAATAAAATGTACAGTAAAAATTGGTGTAAACCAAATGAGATATGGAGTTAAAATGAGACGAACACTAAAAGAGGTGTGCCATAAAATGAAATGAGATGTACAGTCAAACAAATTGAGATGTTTAGTAAAACAAAATGAAATATACAGAAAAACAAATGTGATGTGCAGTAAAAGAAATGAGATATGGAGTAAAACAAAATGAGATGTGGAGTAAAACAAAATGAGACATGCGGTAAAACAAAAAAAGATGTGGAATAAAAACAAAATGAGATGTACAATAAAACAAAATGAGCCGTGGAGTAAAACAAAATTTGATGTGGAGTAAAACAAAATGAGATATACAATAAAACAAAGGGAGATCTGGAGTAAAAAAATGAGATGAACAGTAAAACAAAATGAGCCGTGGAGTAAAATAAAACGAGATGTACAGTTAAATAAAATGAGACATGTGGTAAAACCAAATGAGATGATCAGTAAAACAAAATGAGCCATAGAGTAAAAAAAAAATGAGTTGTACAGTAAAACAAAATGAGACATGCGGTAAAACCAAATGAGATGTGCAATAAAACAAAATGAGATATGGAGTGAAACAAAATGAGATTTACAGTAAAACAAAATGAGATGTGCAGTTAAACAAAATGAAATGTACAGAAAAGCAAATTTAGATGTGGAGTAAAACAAATGAGATATGGAGTAAAACAAAATGAGAGGAACACTAAAAGAGGTGTGTGATAAAACGAAATGAGATGTACAGTGAAACAAATAGAGATGTTTAGTAAAACAAAATGAAATGTACAGAGAAACAAATTTGATATGGAGTAAAAGAAATGATATAGGGAGTAAAACAAAATGAGATGAACACTTAAAGAGATGTGCGGTAAAACAAATGGAGATGTACAGTAAAACAAATTGAAATGTTGAGGAAAAGAAAATGAAATGTGCAGAAAAACAAATTTAGATGTGGAGTAAAACAAATGATATATGGAGTAAAACAAAATGAGATGAACACTTAACAAGATGTGCGATAAAACAAAATGAGATGTACAGTAAAACAAAATGAGCCTTGGAGTAAAAGAAAATGAGATGTGGAGTTAAACAAAATGAGATGTACAATAAAACAAAATGAGCTGTGGAGTAAATCAAAATGAGATATACAATAAAACAAAAGGAGATCTGGAGTAAAAAAATGAGATGTACAGTAAAACACAATGAGTCGTGGAGTAAAATAAAATGAGATGTACAGTTAAATAAAATGAGACATGTGGTAAAACCAAATGAGATGTGCAGTAGAACAAAATGAGCCATGGAGTAAAACAAAATGAGATGTACAATAAAACAAAATGAGCTGTGGAATAAAACAAAATGAGATATACAATAAAACCAACAGAGATCTTGAGTAAAAAAAATGAGATGAACAGTAAAACACAATGAGCCGTGGAGTAAAACAAAATGAGATGTACATTAAAACAAAATGAGATGTGGAGTAAAACAAAATGAGATGTACAGTAAAACAAAATGAGATGTGCAGTTAAACAAAATGAAATGTACAGTAAAACCAATTTAGATGTGGTGTAAAACAAATGAGATATGGAGTAAAACAAAATGAGATGAACACTAAAAGAGGTGTGTGATAAAACGAAATGAGATGTACAGTGAAACAAATTCAGATGTTTAGTAAAACAAAATGAAATGTACAGAAAAACAAATTTGATATGGAGTAGAAGAAATGAGATATGGAGTAAAACAAAATGAGATGAACACTTAATGAGATGTGTGGTAAAACAAATTGAGATGTACAGTAAAACCAAATGAGATGTGCAGTAAAACAAAACGAGGTGTAGAGTGAAACAAAATGAGATGTACAGTAAAACAAAATGAGATGTGCAGTTAAACAAAATGAAATGTACAGTAAAACCAATTTAGATGTGATGTAAAACAAATGAGAAATGGAGTAAAACAAAATGAGACAAACACTAAAAGAGGTGTGCGATAAAACGAAATGAGATGTACAGTCAAACAAATTGAGATGTTGAGTAAAACAAAATTAAATGTACAGAAAAAGAAATTTGATGTGGAGTAAGACAAATGAGTTATGGAGTAAAACAAAATCAGATATACAATAAAACAAAGGAGATCTGGAGTGAAAAAATGAGATGTACAGTAAAACAAAATGAGCCATGAAGTAAAATAAAATGAGATGTACAGTTAAATAAAATGAGATGTGGAGTAAAACAAAATAAGATGTACAGTAAAACAAAATGAGATGTGGAGTAAAACAAAATCAGATGTACCGTAAAACAAATTAAAATGTTGAGTAAAAGAAAATGAAATGTACAGAAAAGCAAACAAATTGAGATGTTGAGTAAAACAAAATAAAAACAAATTTGTTGTGGAGTAAAACAAATGAGTTATGGAGTAAAACAAAATGAGATATACAATAAAACAAAGGAGATCTGGAGTGAAAAAATGAGATGTACAGTAAAACACAATGAGCCGTGGAGTAAAATAAAATGAGACATGTGGTAAAACCAAATGAGATGTCCAGTAAAACAAAATGAGATATACAGTAAAACAAAATGAGATGTGGAGTAAAACAAATGAGATGTACAGTAAAATTAAAACAAATTGAAAAAAATGAGTAAAACAAAATGAAATGTACAGAAAAACAAAATGAGACATGCAGTAAAACCAAATGAGATGTGCAGTAAAACAAAATGAGATGTACAGGAAAGCAAAATGAGATGTGCAGTTAAACAAAATGAAATGAACAGTAAAAATTGGTGTCAAACGAATGAGATATGGAGAAAAAATGAGACAAACACTAAAAGAGGTGTGCCATAAAATGAAATGAGATGTACAGTCAAACAAATTGAGATGTTTAGTAAAACAAAATGAAATATACAGAAAAATAAATTTGATGTGGAGTAAAAGAAATGAGATATGGAGTAAAACAAAAAAAGATGTGGAGTAAAACAAAATGAGACATGCGGTAAAACAAAATGAGATGTGGAGTAAAACAAAATGAGATGTACAATAAAACAAAATGAGCTGTGGAGTAAAACAAAATGAGTCTTTGAGTAAAACAAAATTTGATGTGGAGTAAAACAAAATGAGGTATACAATAAAACAAAGGGAGATCTGGAGTAAAAAAATGAGATGAACAGTAAAACAAAATGAGCCGTGGAGTAAAACAAAATGAGACATACAGTAAAACAAAATGAGACATGTGGTAAAACCAAATGAAACATGCAGTAAAACAAATTGAGTTGTACAGTCAAACAAATTGAGATGTTGAGTAAAACAAAATAAAAACAAATTTGATGTGGAGTAAAACAAATGAGTTATGGAGTAAAACAAAATGAGATATACAATAAAACAAAGGAGATCTGAAGTGAGAAAATGAGATGTACAGTAAAACAAAATGAGATAAACAGTAAAACAAAATGAGATGTGGATTAAAAGAAAATGAGATGTAAAGTAAAACAAATTGAAAAAAATGAGTAAAACAAAAATGAAATGTACAGAAAAACAAAATGAGACATGCAGTAAAACCAAATGAGATGTGCAGTAAAACAAAATGAGATGTGGAGTAAAACAAAATGAGATGTACAGGAAAACAAAATGAGATGTGCAGTTAAACAAAATGAAATGTACAATAAAACAAAATGAGCCGTGGAGTAAAACAAAATTTGATGTGGAGTAAAACAAAATGAGACATACAATAAAACAAAGGGAGATCTGGAGTAAAAAAATGAGATGAACAGTAAAACAAAATGAGCCGTGGAGTAAAATAAAACGAGATGTACAGTTAAATCAAATGAGACATGTGGTAAAACCAAATGAGATGTGCAGTAAAACAAAATGAGCCATAGAGTAAAAAAAAAATGAGTTGTACAGTAAAACAAAATGAGACATGCGGTAAAACCAAATGAGATGTGCAATAAAACAAAATGAGATATGGAGTGAAACAAAATGAGATTTACAGTAAAACAAAATGAGATGTGCAGTTAAACAAAATGAAATGTACAGAAAAGCAAATTTAGATGTGGAGTGAAACAAATGAGATATGGAGTAAAACAAAATGAGACGAACACTGAAAGAGGTGTGTGATAAAACGAAATGAGATGTTTAGTAAAACAAAATGAATGAGATGTTTAGGAAAACAAAATGAAATGTACAGATAAACAAATTTGATGTGGAGTAAAAGAAATGGTATAGGGAGTAAAACAAAATGAGATGAACACTTAAAGAGATGTGCGGTAAAACAAATTGAGATGTACAGTAAAACAAAATGAGATGTGAAGTAAAACAAAATGAGATATACAGTAAAACAAATTGAAATTGAATTGAGATGAACAGTAAAACACAATGAGCGGTGGAGTAAAACAAAATGAGGTGTACAGTAACACAAAATTAGACATGCAGTAAAACCAAATGACAAGCGCAGTAAAACAAAATGAGATGTGGAGTAAAACAAAATGAGATGTACAGTAAAACAAAATGAGATGTGCAGTTAAACAAAATGAAATGTACAGTAAAACCAATTTAGATGTGGTGTTAAACAAATGAGATATGGAGTAAAACAAAATGAGACGAACACTGAAAGAGGTGTGCGATAAAACTAAATGAGATGTACAGTCAAACAAATTGAGATGTTGAGTAAAACAAAATGTACAGAAAAACAAATTTGATGTGGAGTAAAAGAAATGAGATATGGAGTAAAACAAAATGAGATGTGGAGTGAACCAAAATGAGACATGCGGTAAAACAAAATGAGATGTGGAGTAAAACAAAATGAGATGAACACTTAATGAGATGTGTGGTAAAACAAATTGAGATTTACAGTAAAACAAAATGAGATGTGCAGTAAAACAAAATGAGATGTGGAGTAAAACAAAATCAGATGTACAGTAAAACAAATTGAAATGTTGAGTAAAAGAAAATGAAATGTACAGAAAAGCAAATTTAGATGTGGAGTAAAACAAATGAGATATGGAGTAAAACTAAATGAGATGAACACTTAACGAGATGTGCAAAAAAAACAAAATGAGATGTACAGTACAACAAAATGAGCCGTGGAGTTTTTTGGGGTAAAACAAAATGAGATGTGGGGTAAAACAAAATGAGATATACAGTAAACCAAAATGAGATATACAGTAAAACAAAATGAGATGTGGAGTTAAACAAAATCAGATGTACAGTAAAACAAATTGAAATGTTGAGTAAAAGAAAATGAAATGTACAGAAAAACAAATTTAGATATGAAGTAAAACAAATGAGATATGGAGTAAAACAAAATGAGATGAACACTTAACGAGATGTGCGATAAAACAATGATATGTACAGTAAAACAAAATGAGCTGTGGAGTAAAACAAAATGAGATGTGGAGTAAAAAAGATGAGATGTACAATAAAACAAAATGAGCCGTGGAGTAAAACAAAACGAGATATACAATAAAACAAAAGGAGATCTGGAGTAAAAAAATGAGATGTACAGTAAAACAAAATGAGATATACAGTAAAACAAAATGAGATGTTGAGAAAAAGAAAATGAGATGTACAGTAAAACAAATTGAAATGGTGAGTAAAACAAAATGAAATGTATAGAAAAACAAAATGAGACATGTTGTAAAACAAAATGAGATGTGCAGTAAAACAAAATGAGATGTGCAGTTAAACGAAATGAAATGTACAGTAAAACCAATTTAAATGTGGTGTTAAACAAATGAGATATGGAGTAAAACAAAATGAGACGAACACTAAAAGAGGTGTGCAATAAAAGCAAATGAGATGTACAGTCAAAGAAATTGAGATGTTGAGTAAAACAAAATAAAATGTACAGGAAAACAAATTTGGTGTGGAGTAAACAAATGAATTATGAAGTAAAACAAAATAAGATATACAATAAAACAAAGGAGATCTGGAGTAAAAAAATGAGATGTACAGTAAAACAAAATGAGCCGTGGAGTAAAATAAAATGAGATGTACAGTTAAATAAAATGAGACATGTGGTAAAACCAAATGAGATGTCCAGTAAAACAAAATGAGATATACAGTAAAACAAAATGAGATGTGGAGTAAAACAAAATGAAATGTACAGAAAAACAAATTTAGATGTGGAGTAAAACAAATGAGATATGGAGGAAAAGAAAATGAGATGAACACTTAATGAGATGTGCAATAAAACAAAATGAGATGTACAGTAAAACAAGATGAGCCATGGAGTAAAACAAAAGGAGATTCCGAGTAAAAAAATGAGATGTACAATAAAACAAAATGAGCCCTGGAGTAAAACAAAATGAGATGTACAGTAAAACAAAATGAGACATGCGGTAAAAGCAAATGAGATTTAAAAGAAAATGAGATGTGGAGTAAAACAAAATGAGATGTACAGTAAAGCAAAATGAGTTTGCAGTTAAACAAAATGAAATACAGTAAAACCAATTTAGATGTGGTGTAAAACAAATGAGATATGGAGTAAAACAAAATGAGATGAACACTTAACGAGATGTGCGGTAAAACAAATTGAGATGTACAGTAAAACAAAATGAGATATACAGTAAAACAAAATGAGATGTACAATAAAACAAAATGAGATGTGGAGTAAAACAAAATGGGATGTACAGTAAAACAAAATGAGATGTGCAGTTAAACAAATTGAAATGGACAGTAAAACCAATTTAGATGTGATGTAAAACAAATGAGATATGGAGTAAAACAAAATGAGATCAACACTAAAAGAGGTGTGCGATAAAACGAAATGAGATGTACAGTCAAACAAATTGAGATGTTTAGTAAAACAAGATGAAATGTACAGAAAAACAAATTTGACATGGAGTAAAAGAAATGAGATATGGAGTAAAACAAAATGAGATGAACACTTAACGAGATGTGCAGTAAAACAAAATGGTATGTACAGTAAAACAAAATGAGATGTGCAGTTAAACAAATTGAAATGGACAGTAAAACCAATTTAGATGTGATGTAAAACAAATGAGATATGGAGTAAAACAAAATGAGATCAACACTAAAAGAGGTGTGTGATAAAACGAAATGAGATGTACAGTCAAACAAATTGAGATGTTTAGTAAAACAAGATGAAATGTACAGAAAAACAAATTTGACATGGAGTAAAAGAAATGAGATATGGAGTAAAACAAAATGAGATGAACACTTAAAGAGATGTGCAGTAAAACAAATTGAGATGTACAGTAAAACAAAATGAGATGTGGAGTAAAACAAAATGAGATATACAGTAAAACAAACTAAGATGTACAGTAAAACAAAATGAGATGTGGAGTAAAACAAAATCAGATGTACTGTAAAACAAATTGAAATGTTGAGTAAAAGAAAATGAAATGTACAGAAAAACAAATTTAGATGTGGAGTAAAACAAAATGAGATGAACACTTAACGAGATATGCGATAAAACAAAATAAGATGTACAGTAAAAGAAAAAGAGCCGTGGAGTAAAACAAAATGAGATGTACAGTAAAACAAAATGAGACGTGTGGTAAAAGAAATTGAAATGTTGAGTAAAACAAAATGAAATGTACTGAAAAACAAATTTGATGTATAGTAAAACAAACGAGATATGGAGTAACAAAAATGAGATGAACACTTAACGAGATGTGTGATAAAACAAAATGGGAGTGCAGTAAAACAAAATGAGTCATGGAGTAAAACAAAATGTAATATACAATAAAACAAAAGGAGATCTGGAGTAAAATAAATGAGATGTACAGTAAAACAAAATGAGCCGTGGAGTAAAACAAAATAGGGTATACAATAAAACAAAAGGAGATCTGGAGTAAAAAAATGAGATGTACAGTAAAACAAAATGAGCCGTGGAGTAAAATAAAATGAGACATGTGGTAAAACCAAATCAGATGTGCAGTAAAACAAATTAAAATGTTGAGTAAAACAAAATGAAATGTACAGAAAAACCAATTTAGATGTGATGTAAAACAAATGAGAAATGGAGTAAAACAAAATGAGACAAACACTAAAAGAGGTGTGCAATAAAACGAAATGAGATGTACAGGCAAACAAATTGAGATGTTGAGTAA
>MJUU01071840.1:0-11406 GCA_002080025.1 Modiolus philippinarum
TCCACTTATGGATTTAAATGCAAATATTCTACATTTCACTTTACTACAACGGCAGTAGAATACCGAAGGAACAAAGGGGTGATATTCACAAAAATCGAAGTCCAAAGACAGGGCAAAAACGAGAACACAGAAAATAATGACGTTAGACACAAAAACAATGACGCCAGACAGACACAAAGCACAGAACCAGAAACCACAACATTCAGAACAAAGGCACTCACAGTGTGAACTCCAGTGAAACTGAGAGTGACATCAGGTGCTCCGAAAGGGTAAGCATGTCCTGCTCTGTTAACAGCACCCGTCACACTATGAGTGATTCAATCCGGGAAAATGTCAAAGTCGGTAGTCAAATCCGGGAAGACGTGAATCTAGCTGAAAATGTCCACTTTCATTTGGGATACTGACACGTCATATCTTTCAATGATGCTATGGTGACGGCCATAGAATTTCTTGAGGGATGAAATTAACAAAGGTTGAACAAATCCCTGACTACACCATCAAGTCTGTAACATACTTTCAGCTGTTAGACTGGGAAGATGTCCACAGAAAGATAAACCTTCACGGTTTAATTTGTTCAAGACAGCTACTGGAATGCCGGACATGGTGGACTTTGATAAGCAAGTCAAAATTGAGCAGCTGATCATAACTATCCATGACAGTTTCAGGGCAGCTAATAATGAGTTTGAAATTATAATGTATCGATTACCATGCATTTTCACATTGCTCGTTTTTAGCTCACCTATATATAGCCGGGGTAAGCTTAAGCCATCATTTGGCGTCCGTTGTTTGCAAAAAATAGTTAGATGCGATTAATTTCAGAATGAACGTATTCAAATTATAGAACTATTTTTAAACGCCCTAATGTTAAACAAAGCACAAGTGAGGAGATATAATACCGAGCTTCTGTAAATTTAGTTGTAGATGGCCATTTCGTCATATTGTGTCTCTACAGTGCAGATAAAACAAAACGTTTGGAAGACCATACACAGTAATGCATAAAGGTGATAGAGAACAAATCACCAATATAATTTAAATGGGAATCCAAAATCAGCTAAGGGCAGGGCTTTAAATAGGGACAAAACAAATGTTTCTTCGACGAACATTATATGTGTTGATGGGAAAATAAAGAATATTTCTAAAAAACAATTTAAAAGAAAACCAAAAAACAAAACAAAAAAACAAAAATAAAACAAACAAACAAATAAAAAGAAAAAAAAACTAAAAAAACAACAAAAAGAAAAAACAATTTAAGAGGGTAGACCTGGTTACGTAAGCCTAAAATTTTCCACTCGTTTAATTTTTTTAATATTCTAAGAATTAAAAATACACATGTTCATGTTGACTTTAAGCAATTTTCAGCAATTTTTACCGTCCGGTTTTCTGTCTAGTGGTCATCAAAGATACCCTGTTTCCTCAAATTATTTGGTCCTTTCATGACTTACTTGTTGTATAAAATTATCTCTAATTAAATTTGTATTTTATATAAAAAATATTTCAAACGCAAATGCTGTAGAATAAACATGTGTGAAAGTAATTATAAATAATGATGGTAAATTTTGATAGTTTGAACTGCAATAGAAGGCTGTTCTGAACAGTATATGCTGAAAATTTTACTCTATTATGATCAGTATCCAACACTTCTTGAAAAAAAACTGTGTCATTTAATTTTTATCAAAAACTGGGAATAGAAGGAAACTAGTATATGTAAGATATCTCAGAAAAATCTACCATCCCATATTTTCAAATTTATAATTAAGTGTGTAAAAATCAATAAAATTGCCGAATCTCTGCTGGAAATTACCTCCCTTGCCAGAAATCTGACTTTTAAATATTTTCATTATTTTAAGATAAAATTGCAAAACAAGTAGAGTTAATTTACTCGTTATAAATAACTGGATGTAGGGTATTTGTTTTCACGACAAAATTATTATTAATTTGCAGTGTGAAAAAATGACGATTTCACAATTTTTGATCATACCTATGGCAATGATTCAATTTATTTATTTAAGTATTAGAAAAGTGAAAAATAAAGTTATCTCCCAATACTCCAGGTCTACTCCCTTAAAAAAAACAAACATAAATGGCTAAACGTCTGTTGCTCCTTTTTAGTAGGTTCGATGTGCCTTTGCTTAACAGCCGGTGAGCAAACCACCGAAAAAGCAATTAAAACCGCGTTTCTCAAATCATCCGGATCAGGGGCGATAACACCACAAACGCTACCACTAGATGGCGCTTCGCTGACCTTAATATTTTTTTTCAATTCACCATCTCGGTAAAATACACAAATATATTCATAAAATTACATGAATGTAACTTATATTTAATAACATATCGATATACTAAACATTTCTCCACATGACTAAACAGTTTTGATAACAATTCTTGCAAGTAAACCCCTAAAATCTGTGTTTAAAATCAGGTCGACGAATTGTAAACAAACCACGCGCGACTCAATGTTTACCTTTTTGGGGCCTCAATTCAATTGACACAAACATAGTTCTACGTCACAAAACTACAAATAAACCGGTGTTATAGGAAATTTAACGTATATTCTTTGGGTAAAATCCGGGGTGTTCCATCATTCGCAGTATATACATTAGAATTATATGAGAATATTGAGGGGTACTAAAAGGACGTGAAAGCTGGCGTCGGAACTGTAGAATCCAATGTTTTTGGGTATGTTTTCGTTCTATGAAGGCTTAAGTCTCGATTTGCATGCATTATTTTACATGTAATCTTCGATGAGTGTAAGAAAAAACGACTTTGTCATACTTTTGTGTAGCACGTCACCACGCGGTGTAAATAAGGTGGATTTACATCAGCGTTTCAAAACGAAATACGTTTGATTTTGAACATCGAAATTGCTACCTCTGCTAATTAAAGTACTCTCTTTCTTTAATATTTACTCAACTGTCAGGTCTCAGCAATATATGGGAAAAGGGGGAGGGGGGCTTTCCCAAGGTAAACAATCAAATGGAACTGTCTCAATATGCCTGAAATGTAAACATCTCATTATGTTGATAAAAGAAGAGCTGTTTTAACCTCACTACATCTGTATGTTGATTTTAAGTCTTTAAATATTTTCTTTTGATGTTTCTTTTATTTAAATGGCATATTTTTTGGTTTTATTTTGTTTAGTTTTATTTTTTTTTTCATTTTAGCTGCAATTTTATTATGACAGTGGAGGTTGTAACTTTAATCCATGTATAATTAACCCCGATTAACATTCCCAACATATAAGAGAAGAAAAAGTTTTGTTTTGGGTATAAGGCACATGGATTACATCCTTTTTATTTCAGAGATCTAGATTATGGGACATTAATTTGTTGGATATTTATTATTTAATGAAACACACAAAATTATGATATTTTTAAAAGAAGGTAATGAATGGTTTTTGTATATTTTAAGAATTTCAAGGGATAATATTATTTTGTTTTGAATAGATATGTGTAAATAATTGAAGTATACAGGATATTAATTGTTTAATAGGGATGTGGTATTAAAGATCAAAATTGCATACTTAAAATATCAATATACCCAGAACAAGAAAATCCTTGAAAAGGAAATATAAATTATTTCAATTTCTGTTGTACACATATGTAAGCCAAGTTAAGGTTTTTCTTCAACTTTGGTGGTGCATTAATATTCTATATACAAAAAAAAGATGGATTCATAAGAAGAAGTGACATTACAATTTTAAGAGACCTGATAGTATTCATTGTATATATGCTGCATTTCTTATCTTTTTGGTGCCCTATAATAAAAAAAGAAGAAAATTGAGCTTGACACAGAATCAAATTATTGCCCTTTACAAGCTTGTTTCACAGTTTTGTTGCAGGTTGTTTGATGACATTTTCATTTAATTTTGGTTGTTATTCCTCCATCATGTATCTTAAACATGTTCGGCTTAACATATATTTCATATTTCCAAATATGTGTGATAAATTCTGTCGCAATGTTCAAAACTCTGATTTCAACATTACCTTTTTACTAATATGTTTACCAGTATGTAGACTTACCCTGTCAACGCAGCTCATTTCACTCCTTAGGGTGTTTATGTGGACATGCATGTCAATTTATTTCTAATACTTGTATGTACATGTATCTGTTATTGGGATTATGATACCGAATGTGGGTATCAGGCTTGGGGTAATCGTAATCGTTAATCGTAATCAGCTGTAATCGATTACATTTTCTTCAGTAATCATGTGTAATCTGTAATCAAGCTCTTTTTAGATTACTTGTAATTGTAATGTAATCAATTACAGCTTAAAAACATTAGTAATCATGATTACATTTTGATTACTTTATGATTACTCAGTGATAGTACATGTAGTAACATATATCAAATATACAAGATATATATTCTATGTCATACATATATACATACTATCATGCATGTGAAATGTAAGAAATTTATTCTTAATAAAATTACAATAATTATGTTACTGAATAAGTTCTTACCTAATTTAAAATATATAAATATCAATAAGAATCAGAACTCAACCTTTTCCAGTTGAAATTAGTTCCATCCCTCTTGAAATTTTTAACATTTTAAATTTGAAAGGGAAGAAACTGGTAAAGGTGTGAGATGACATAATTACTGTATTTACTTTCAAAAATTAAATTTGTAAGCTTTTAGAGAAATAACATTCACTTGTATTCCTTCAATAATTGTTTATCCCTTTCAATAGATTAAATTAAAGACAATCATGTACATATCTCTGGGTCATAAAAATGACAAGCTAATAATTGTAATAAAAACATGTAGATGTCAACTAAATAAACAAAAAATAAATTGTCAATACTAATTAGTGTAAAATTGGATATACAATTGTCAAATTTTAACAATAATTTCAAAACAATTTCTTAATCAAGTCTTTATTTGTGAATAGTGAAACATTGAGATATATATCATTTTCAAGCTGGCATAGACACAGCATTTTTGTGAAAATACTGTTGTATCAGCCATGGAAAGAAACATAATTAAACAAAATTAACATATGACCACTGCGGTATTATTGTAATAACTGATACCTCTCCACTATTTTCAACACAAGTATCTGGCAATAGTTAAAGAATTAAACTCAAAATATAAAATGCTTAGCCTGGAGGATTTATTACTGAACAATTTTGATCTATCTACTAATAAGAAGTTGAACAAAAAATGCTACAGCAATTGACGTTTGAATGTGTAAGTGTATGTTTAAGTAATGATCTCTGTTTCAACAGGCATTGTTATCTTTCAAAGACATATGTATAATGTATTCATAAGTAATCACTTGTAATCATGATTACAAAAGAGGAAAGTAACGTATTGTAATCAATTACAAATAAAAAAATGCTGTAATTGTAATGTAATTGATTACATTTTCAAAGCAAAGTAATTGTAATGTATTCAATTACATTTTAAAGTAATCGACCCCATCCCTGGTGGGTATGCTATTCTTTCTTGTACTTTATTTGTAATATTACTATTTCAGAAGACAATATTCATCAGATACTCTCTAGGTACTCTTTATGTCCTACATTTTATTTATTGTAGCACAATTTAGTTTCTGGACAGATCTGATCAACTTCAGCAAATGTTTAATTACAATGGCATTTTTTTTGTTCTGATATCTTGCATGTTCAAGAACTGTCCAAATGAGAGCTGTGATCTATAAAATTACTGAGTACAACATTTTGATAACATTAAACACTTTGCAGGATTTTTTTTGAATATTTGACAAACAAATGTTGAGTTCATCACCCTGAATCCCTCCTAAAGAGTAAAATATAGTATATAAGATGTATGAAAATAAAATCTGGGACTAATAAAAAGTAGAATTAATAAAAATCCAATTTGAATGTGGATATTATTTCATGTTCACTCACTTCCCCTCCCCCTTTTCCCAACAGCTGTGTTTTACTAGTTGATATATTTTCTGTTGTTAATTATAAGGGGATACATGCTTCAAATATATATTTACATTAAATTTTGAACAAAATACGTTCCAACAAACTTCAGGAATCCAAATTATTCTCGACGATATGTTAACAAGTAGATTTACCTCCCTTTGTAACAAACACGACCAAGGAATCCAATTGACACAATCGAGTTCTAACAAATAATTTGTAAAAATTTTAATAAAAAAATCTAATAAATATAATAAAGAATGGTCACGTTTACGGAATTCCCATCATTCGACATATTAAAAAATATATTGCTAATTTTTGTTCGGCGTGTTTACAATCACCCTTCGAGGTCACGATCATTTGAGTTAAATATTTACCGATTCTTACAATTTTGTCACTCACAAAGTTAATTTATCGTTTTGTTGACATCTGAAGAATATGTACGTTCCGATTTTCGACAAGTATTTCACTAGAAATCGTCGTATTTTTACAAATTCCATTCGTGGTCGTTGTTGACAAAAATACTCCATTTTCGTATCGAAAAGTCACGTGACAATGTTTTGAGAATCGACGCCATTATTGACTTTGCTCACCGGCTGTTAACGGGTGAAGTATTTAAATAAATAACATGCCTCCAAGGGCCCTTTAACTTTAACAACAAACGAAAAATAAAATGTATTGTTAAAGGACGCCAAATTGAATTGATCATATTGTGCATTGTAATGTGAATGTTTCACGTTGAACATTTATACGCTATTCTTGGAATTGTTTTTTTTACCTCATTGGGCTTTCGTACAACTGGTCTGGTAATGTTACAGTTACATTCATTTACACAAAGAAAACTCAGAAACGCATCATAATATTACGTACAAAGTAAGTTTTTATACTTTTTCCTTTACTTTTATGTGTTTTGTTTCTAATGTTGAATTGCATAAAATTTTTACATCGTTCTTTGATTTAGTTACTACCCGCCTCCTGTGTACATTTTTGTATTACACAAGTTTTATTTGTTTTTATCAATGTTTTTATAGTCAATATTATAGAAACTGGCTATGTTAATTACTTGAATATATTTTGACTGCTAGCTCATTTTCAACTGATCAGCGTCAAGTTTGTCTTATTCATTTTATTTAAAAAAACTACGGTACACTGTAGTAGCCATCATTCAGTTACCTCGGTATTTAGTTATTAGATAATGTACTCTTTCATATTGCAATCGTAGTTGTCCATGTGTTATCACCTTAAATAGTTATTCATGCTCATGTGTATAAGAGGTGGTAGACCTCATTCAACCAAGTACGGTATATCCATTTTTATCATTGAAAAACAATGGTACGGGTGAGTGGATTATTTTAATATATTTAATATATTTCTGACTAAAAACCAGGTTTTTTTACCCTGCTCATCCGTAATACCTGTTTCGTAGCATGTAACAGTCCCTTCTCGAAAGGCGCGTTTAGTGGCACTATTCGTGGTATCGAAGATTAGCAAGGTATTCTAACATGTGTCAAAATTTTCAGATTTCTTAAGTTTTATAGGTTACTAAAGTTAAAATGCTATAGTCATGGTGAGTTTTTGCAATCAGTCGGCGTTTTGACTCAGTCGTGTATCGTTAGATCTCTTAAACCACAACTGGGCCAATTGTCACGATAATCATTGGGAATCGAAGGTCACTAACAGGAAACATTAAGTTAAGCATAGGATCCTATTGAAAATGCATTCAAAGAGTCTTCTTTCAATATGCTTTGGAAAATTTCAGTTCGATTTGATTATAATAGTCCTTGGATGGTCCCCTTCAAAATTTATGATTTTTATACTTATATCTCATAAAAGAGGCCCGATGTCGGAAAGCATAATTAAACATAAAACCCTATTTGAAAAGCAGTCAACGATCTTTTCCTCTGAAATCATAAGACCGTATGTAACCAAACTTTGTTACAGTTGACCTGGCTTCAATCATGTTCATATCTATCAGAGGGAGCAGCGTTAATGAACCTAATACAACAAAGGACTGCATATACTATTTGGAAAGACAATGATCCATGTGATTCTGTAAACCCTTGTTCCTTTTTATATATTTCTGACTAAAAACTGCCCCGCCCGTATATCTGTAATGCCTTGTACATAGCAAATTACAGGCACTTCTCCCCGATGTCGTCGAAAGGCGCGTCTAGTTGCACATTTTATGGTATCAAAGAAAATTAAGGTATTTAAATATGTATCTAAATTTTCCTACAGTTTACCAAATGCAGTTTTTTTCTGAAGAACTCCACTTTTTTACCACCTGGCTAAAGGAATAGTGAGGTTTTACCAACACTCGGCGACTGGATTCGATCGTTCGTCGTTAATTTTTATTCAAAAATCTTCTTAAAACAACAAGACCGATGTTCACAATGTGCATTTTTCATGTCTCTATCTTATCACAGATTACGTCAGATTACGAAATAGGTCATCATAGGACTTTGAAAAATGCATTCAAATCTTCTCCTCTGAACCATTTTAAACAATCTACTATGAAAAATAAAGGAAATGGGGTAAACGTCAACATCCCATCTCCATCCCAAAGTATATTTGGGTCACCGTAAGTTCTTCAACACAGCGAGGAACCTCACACTATATAGCACAGTATTATATGGGTACCCCTTTTTAAAAAAAAAATTGTGTTGATAGATGTTCATACCTCATCAAAAGCAACTTAATTAAGCATTAAACTGTATTGCCTATGCAGTAAACAAAAGTTTAGGTTAGCGATACAAGCTCTCGAGAGCCTCTTTCTTCACCTTATTGATTTAGAAGCTCCTGCAATGTGAATAATTTCAATAGAATGTAGATAATCATACAATGCAAATTTTAAATTTAGTCCGAAAAATCCTCCCCGCCATTTGGACATCAAATATTTGACAACAACATAATATTGTCCAGATATTTGTAACTTGGACTCTTCTTTTGACAATGTTCTTTCCACTTATGGATTTAAATGCAAATATTCTACATTTCACTTTACTACATCATCAAGTCTGTAACATACTTTCAGCTGTTAGACTGGGAAGATGTCCACAGGAAGATTAACCTTCACGGTTTAATTTGTTCAAGACAGCTACTGGAATGCCGGACATGGTGGACTTTGATAAGTAAGTCAAAATTGAGCAGCTGATCATAACTATCCATGACAGTTTCAAGGCAGCTTATAATGAGTTTGAAAATATAATGTATCGCTATCAACAATCAAAGGTAATATATATATATATATATATATATATATATATANCGATTACCATGCATTTTCACATTGCTCGTTTTAAGCTCACCTATATATAGCCGGGGTAAGCTTAAGCCATCATTTGGCGTCCGTTGTTTGCAAAAAATAGTTAGATGCGATTAATTTCAGAATGAACGTATTCAAATTATAGAACTATTTTTAAACGCCCTAATGTTAAACAAAGCACAAGTGAGGAGATATAATACCGAGCTTCTGTAAATTTAGTTGTAGATGGCCATTTCGTCATATTGTGTCTCTACAGTGCAGATAAAACAAAACGTTTTGAAGACCATACACAGTAATGCATAAAGGTGATAGAGAACAAATCACCAATATAATTTAAATAGGAATCCAAAATCAGCTAAGGGCAGGGCTTTAAATAGGGACAAAACAAATGTTTCTTCGACGAACATTATATGTGTTAATGGGAAAATAAAGAATATTTCTAAAAAAACAATTTCGATTTATTGAAATGTCGTTCCAATTTTTTCATTATATATTTTTATATAATTTCGACTCTGTTCTTGTTAGTTAAATTTATAATTTTAGGTCATTTATAATTTGAGGTCATGGTAATTGAATCAGATGATGACACCAAAATTTTGTGTTCGAGATATCTACCAGCTATTGTTCACTTTTCAACAGTTTTTGCAAAAGATCTGACGCCGTTCCGAAAAACTGATAGAAATCATCGAAGAAGTCTAGTAAAAGAAAGTTTACTAGAAATTGCCATGATACGTGGTCTTTATTATCATGACGAAACAGCATGTGTTAATATGATGAACAGATTTGGTTTTAAAATAGATCATGTGACATGTGAACAGCATGGCGTCTTCGGACAGTTTTTAACTGACATACATAATTCTATTGAAAAGACGAAGAAACTGAAACTAACGGATGTAGAAATCCCTGTTTTGGCAGCTATGGTTTTTCTCTTACCAGGTATTGCATATTTAATTATGATAGTTGTGGTTTATCTAGTTTTTCGTTCTTAAATAAAGTAATATTGTCACTGGTGAAAATACAGTCTAGGAAGTGATGGCATTATGATATCGTTTAAGGTCATTGAAAAGAACACATCTGGGACATTGATATTAACATTTAACGAAAGGATATGGAGTAAATGAACAACAACTAACTAAATACCGAAGTCACTGTGAATCTACTTTCTGCATATGCGCATTTCGACAACTTATGTCTCTTCAGTGCAGATAAAATCTAAACGTTTGGAAGACCATAAACTCAAAGATATGTAAAAACTGATAGAGAAAAAACAACCAATATGATCGAAATATGAAGCCAAAATCAGCTAAGGACAGAGCTTTGCATGAGGGAGATACTCCTTAGTTTTCAACAAAATTAACAAAAATTTAGAGATTGTAAGGTTCCAAAAATAATCGGATTTCGGGTCAGCACCGAAGTACTGACTACTGGGCTGGTCAATACCCTCGGGGACTTACAGTCCACCGGCAGTGGCATCGACCATGAGACTATAACACACATGTTAACTCCAACTGCAGTAATTTTAATGAGCTGTATGGCCATTTCGGAAATTAATTCCTCATCAGCAGCACTAGAACCCAAAACAAAGAAAATCCATAATTTCAAGAAATGTTTAAAATGCATAAAACCAAACGAAATGCGAATAATCAGTAGTATCAAATAAAGCAAAGGACAAAACTACGATGGAATGTTTATTGAAACAGTCAATTTAACTCGTTCCAAGAAGGAAACCTGAAAGCTTATAAAGTAAGTGGGAACCGAACCATGAACTGACCATGAACATTTGAATAGAAACTGCGACAGGGATACTGCCATATCGTATAGGAAAGAATATGCTAGGCATGTTATATGTTTTGGAAAGAGGTACATTAATTTTCTCCTCTCGTTGTAAAAAGAAAAAAAAATGTAGATTGTTTGCTGAACTTTTTCAGATTTCATAACAGAAAATAAATTTAAACGAAAACCAAAAAACAAAACAAAAAACAAAAATAAAACAAACAAACAAATAAAAAGAAAAAAAAAAACAACAAAAAGAAAAAACAAAAAACAATTTAAGGGGGTAGACCTGGTTACGTAAGCCTAACATTTTCCACTCGTTTAATTTTTTTTTAATATTCTAAGTATTAAAACTACACATGTTCATGTTGACTTTAAGCAATTTTCAGCAATTTTTACCGTCCGGTTTTCTGTCTAGTGGTCATCAAAGATACCCTGTTTCCTCAAATTATTTGGTCCTTTCATGACTT
>MJUU01071840.1:15661-26257 GCA_002080025.1 Modiolus philippinarum
AAAACAAAAGCACGAAACTACTTTGAGTTGCTGTTGGCAAAAAATGAGAGGTTTGATCGAATCAGTGAATGTTTTATCACACGTGCAGACCAATAGAAGAAATAGACGAATTTCATATTTACGGAATGACTGCTAATTTAGCTTGTTTTTCAAAGGGACGTCACTCGCTAACACCCGTCATTCTGGTTTTCGGTCTCATTAGGGAAAGGACGGTCAGTAAATATTTTCTCTGGCAACGGTTACGATTTTCACTGTGGTAAGTACCCGAACAGCTTGAAATAATTTATTTAAAGACAATCGAGATATTACCCCTAGTCCAGTGATAGATACCCATGTATTCAAAATCTACTGCTGTCCCTTATTACAATGGAACCGTAAACCTGACTGTCGGGTCAGTAGGTTACTTCCCTTCGTGGAAAACGTTATAAAAACGGAGCCAAAGTCGGGATAAGAAATAAACATGAAAGTGGTCTATTACAAAGAAGTACCGAGAAAGGCTGATTTGAGTATACAAATACATCATAAGCCACCACACCTTGTCAATCAAACACGCAATTTTCTATCCAAGGGTATTACATAGCCTAGCGCATCGTTTTTATTTCATAAAAACCATTATCAATTTATATCATCCACTTATGTTTATAAAGTCCCCTCGTGTTTTGTAGTTATATATTTTATTTGAATTTTGATTTATTCATTCATTTCTCAAACTTTTGCAATATCTTAATTGTTGTAAATGTTGCTATTAAAACTTCGGGAGTAAGTCGCTCATGAAAAGCTCTTTCCCAAGCTGATTTTGGCTTTCCATTGAGATTAGTTTGGTCTTATGTCGGTTAAACTAACTAGGTATGCAGCCACAGCCCTTTGGCATGTGTATAATGATTTGTCATTGAAGTTTCCCCTGCAATAGTATTGATAAAATTAATGGGGCAAGAGGGGTTTCATTAACAGGCTAATAATCTTTAATTTTCTCCTCTAACAGGAAAATACAAAGCAAGTAACATATTTTTATATCATTAACATTTAACAGTAAACATTCAAGTGTTTTTATTTCCCTTCAACAGTTAAAATAAAGTAAAATGTATCACAACAGGATAAATCAGATTCCTTTTTGAGTTAAAGTTAAAGCCTAAGTGTTTATGATTTGTGGGGAGGGGGGGCAGGAGGGGGTCTGATCCCGGAATCCCGACTTTATTTTTTCTAAATCCCGAAATCCCGAACTACAAAGAAACTTTAAAGACTGATGAAATCCCGATTCCCGGTGAATAAATTTCCCGAAATCCCGGGCTTAAATCATGAAAATCCCGAAATCCCGGGCTTAAAAACATCCAATCCCGACATCCCGAAAAAGGTCCTGCCCCCACCCCCTCCCTCCCCCCATTTGTGGTATTTTACATTTAACATCACTCATAGATAGGTCAGGTGCATGAACATTACATTTTCACTGATGTGGTTTTTCTTGCATTAAAAGTAACAATCCCATCATTAGCCCAATTGTGAAGTTCCTCAAGATCTGCATTGAGAGACTCGGCCGCCTCTTGAAGATCATCAACGACGAAGTAGAGAGATTTTTCATAAGAAAATAAGTAAATATTGTTATAAACCACATCTTCTATGTCATTAACAAACAAGAGGAAGAGGAAAAACCTGAGGAACACCTGCAGTTGAATCTTTATAGCAAAAACCTGACTGGTTTTCAGATGTATTATTGTAACGTAACAAATAATAAAATACAGAAGATACTGTTAATTTATTTTCTGCATATATTCGACAACTTATGTCTCATTAGTGCAGATCAAACCATATATTTGGAAGTCCATTAAAAGAAAACATGTTAAAGCTGATAGAGAACGAATAACCAAAAGCAGTGATTTTGTAAGCCTTGTTTTACTACCTTATAAAGGCTGTTTCCCCCCTTGGACTTATTCCCAAATGTGACCACAGCTACCTTTTTTACTTCCCAAATGTGTTGACAAAATTCCCAAAAGGAGTGAGATCGCATATTAAATTCTTCCAAATCATTAAACTGTTCTGTTCTTTGTAGTAGATTAATACTTTTTTAAATGCATATTGCCTGGAAGTGCCCTTACAGTGTAGCCAATCCTGAAAACTATTTCTGTTGACATGGTTTTACAGTATTTAATGTTTGAAGTTAATCTCCCAATTATCGAAAATTGCGCTCTATTTTCCCAATCAAAAAGGCACAGGCAGGTTTTAAAAAGGGAACCAAAATCACTGAAAAGCCCGGGGGATAACTTCCAGTATTTTGGTATACGGGGATGTTCCAAAAATTCGGGTATGTTTTTTTGCATGAAATATATGAATTTGGGTAAGTTTTTAAACAGATTGTGTATAAATTTGCATGTAGGAATAATAATGTATATAAATTTGGGTATAAAAAAGCAAGAAAGGGCAGTTATTGATGAAACAACATAATTCCTGACCATCATATTCTTTGAATTTTAAAAATTTCATGTACTATTTGCTTTGATTCATCAATTTAAAAAAAATATCATGTTTGAATCAATGGTATATGAAAAAGATATGGTTGCTAGGTTGAATTCCCCAAAAATACTGGTCTTTGAGGATTTCAGGAAATTTACTAGAACAAGAGCAGAAGATTTTAGCAGTTTTTCTATAGAAAACAATGATTTGTAATATAGGGACTTGAAAAAGGTATGGTTGCTAGGTAGAATACCAAAAAATAACAGGTCTTTGAGAGTTTCAGGAAATTTAACAAAATAAGAATCAAAGTGTTTTTGGAATCTGCATTTGAAAGTGATCATCATAGCTATTGGGAATGGAAAAAGATATAGTTGCTAGGCAGAATTCCAAATAATAACAGTCATGACAGGTCTTTGAGAGTTTCAGAAAATCTACCAAATTCAGAATCAAAGGTTTTTTTGCAATCTGACTATTGAAAATGATCATCATTAAAGTTAGGAATGGAAAAAGATATATTTGTTACGTAGAATTCCAAAAAATAACAGGTCTTTAAGAATGGAAAAAGATATATTTGCTACGTAGAATTCCCAAAAAATAACAGGTCTTTAAGACTTTCGGGAAATTTATCAAAATAATTAACATTAAAAGTTTTTGCAATCTGACTATTGAAAATGATCATTATTACTATTAGCAATTGAAAAAGATATGGTTGCTAGGTAGAATTCTAAAAAAAACAGGTCATTAAACTTCAGGAAATTTGCCATAATAAGAATCAAAGTTTTTTGTCATCTGACTATTGAAAATGATTACTGATAAAATAAGGCACCAACAAGACATGGTTGCTAGGTAAAATTCTAAAAAAATAACAGGTCTTCGAGAGTGTCAGGAAATTTGCCAAAATTAGAATCAGTTTTTTTGCAATCTGACTTTTGAAAATGATTATCATTACTGTTAGGAATGGAAAAATATATTGTTGCTAGGTAGAATTCAAAAAATTAAAAGGTCTTTAAGACTTTCAGGAAATTTACCAAAATAAGAATCAAATAAAAAATCAAAGTTTTTTGCAATCTGACTATTGAAAATGATCATCATTACTGTTAGGAATGGAAAAAGATATGCTTGCTAGGTAGAATACAAAAAAAATATCAGGTCTTTAAGACTTTCAGGAAATTTACCAAAATTAGAATTTAAGTTTTTTTTTCGCAATCAGACTATTAAAATGATAACTGATAAAATAAGGCACCAAAAAAAGATATGGTCGCTAAGTAAAATTCCAAAAAGTAATGAGTCTTTTAGAGTTTCAGATAGGAGTTATATTTTTGAAGTTGAAGTGTTCATACTAGCTTGTGACATTAAAGAGTTGCTTAATTATATGAATTCATGTTAGAATTTCAAAAATTATTGGTCTTAGACATGTTCAAGAAATTTACCAAAATTGGCACTGAAGTACTAAATATTTTTCTTGGATTCTAAAAGCCATTCAAGTTATTCCCCAAGAAAATGTTTATTAATCCGTTGAACAAACTTATTCATAAAGGATAAAAATACAGTATTGTTGTTAAATCTTTACTTCCGGTTTTGTTGGCAAAAATATTGATCAACTCCTAAATGCTTTACACCATAACTAAATTTAAACATTTTTTCATATTGGCAGTATTTGGCATTGCACAATATCATGTTCTTCTTTCATAATTGATGATGTAGTTATACCAAATCTATTAAGAAGTATTTCAATTGAAGTTTCATATGTAAGAAGGCTTGATATCATAGTCAACGGAAATTATGCCCTTAGCTAGCTGTCAGTAACTGCGAGCATTTGTCCGGGCAGTACCTGTGTATTGTCTTCATGTTTTATGTACTTCATTGTAAGGGTACTCGTCTTGATAACTTGGACTTTTTTCTAGTTTGATTTTTACTGTGAGTCTTTTTGTGTATTTATTTTTAGCCATTCACCAGACATAGAATTTTAGTTTCTTGATATTTGGATTATTGAATGTGGTTTGTTTCCATTGATTTATTTACTTTTTATACGACCGCAGAAATTTTGCGGTCGTATAATGGTATGGTGTTGGCGTCGTCGAGGTCGTCCGCGTCGTCGGCGTCTGTGGACAGCATAACTTTGCTTCTAGTGGACGGATCATTATGAAATTTTAGTATGATGTATCTTGGCACACGCGTAAACAGAGGTTTTAATTTTGAGATGGTGTTCCCGCCCGTTTTAGAAAAAGGGGCCAAAAAGGGGTGAAATTAGGTGTTTTCACATATTTGACTCTAGAATCTTTATTATTTATTGGATTTTGATGGGGTTTGATTAAGTGTGCTCCTGAGGAAATTTTCAATCTGGAGGATGCCAACGGATTTCACGTATCATGTACGGCTCAGGAGATACATGGGCCCAACAGGGGCAAATCCCCCCCCAAATTTTTTTCTTTTTATTTTAAGTCCGATTTTGAGTATGACAACGGATTTTGCGTGGCTCTTACCATTTCCAAGCTACAAAGGGTCAAAGGGGCCAAAATGGCATTTTTTCTAAATATGTCAAATCTTTATTTTTCACCAGATTTGGATTGGAGTTTTTTCTTTGGATTCCTCTTGATCTAAGCCTCAGTAGTATGTCAATGGATTTGGTGTAGCTCTTACCCTTTCCGAGCTACAAAGGGTCAAAGGGGCCACAATTGCAATTTTTCTAAATATGTCAAATTGCAATTTTTCTAAATATGTCAAATCTTGATTTTTTATCAGATTTTGAAGGAATTTCTATGGATGTAACGTTTTAGTTGATAGTAAAATATTTTGCATAGCTCTTCTGGTTTTTTTATCAATAAATGATCAAAAGAGTTGATTTTCTCCCTAGTTTGTTTCCAGCTAATAACTGTGTCAAGCTTCTATTTGTGTCCGTCTAATTATTGTGTCAAGCTCTTTACTGTGTCCACATTCATTTTGAACTACTTTTGTTGAAATTTCAGTGGTCGACATGCTGCGGTCGTATCATGCTGCGCTCGGCGTAGCCCTTTAATATCCTTTTGGGCCGTTTAGGGCTTGCTATATGGTGTGAGAGTCCTCACTGTGTTGAGGACCGTACGGTGACCCCTAGAAGCTTTGTTTTGGGTCGTTTAAACCTGGATATGGGATGTTGTCTCCTTGACATTGGAAATGGAAACAAACAACATCCAATAACCCGAATATCAAGAAATTAAAAATTTATAAGAAGACAGGGACAAGCTAATGACCAACATATTCCTGACATGGGATAGGCGCAAAAATTGAGGTGGGGTTAAACTCGTTTTCTTGGATCCAAACCCTCCCTCTATGTGTGGTGAATGGCTGAAAAATAAATACACAAAAAGACTCTCAGTAAAAATCAAACTAGAAAAAAGTCCAACTTATCAAGACGAATACCCTTACAAAGAAGTAAATAAAACAAGAAGACAATACACACAGGTACTGTCCGGCAATACGTTCATGTTTAATGTTTGTTTGGCCGGTGTAGGAGTTACTCCCCTTTGAAGGGTTGACAAAAACCACAAAATTTGAGTCACTGCCCTCTACACTAACATCCCTAAGAATGATGCTATGGTAGCTTTAAGACACTTTTTAGACAGAAGACCCAATTCTTATATAAAGACAGACATTATCCTGAGGCTTGCTTAGCTTGTCTAGACCCTCAACACTTTTCAATTTGATGGGAATATTATAGTCAGTCCGGTGGTGTTCCGATGGGAACCAAAATGGGTCCAAGCTTTGCCTGTTTATTTGTTGGCCCCTGGAGGAAAAAATGTTCTCCGAATATATAGGACCTGTCCCCGAACTGTATCAAAGATACATTGATGATGTTTTTGGGGTGTCCTTTGACAGTGAAGATGAACTGAGTCTTTCATTTACTATGTTTCCTCGTACCATCCAGCCATCAAATACACTTTTAATATTACCAAAGATAGACTGTCTTTCCTCGACATTAATTGTACCATAAAGGATGGGCAAATTTCCACCTCGGTGTTTTATAAACCGACAGACGCACACTGTTATTTAAATTATGGGTCCTGTCACCCATAGTCATGCAAGGATGCCATTCCAAACTCACAATTCTTGCAACTTCGTCGTATCTGTAGTGACGAGCAGGACGTCAGGACTCAATGTAACAGAATGAAACCCTTTTTTTAAGAGAGGCTACATGTACCCGAGCAAAGTTTTAGATCGAGCTATGAATTCAGTTTCCCGAGTGACCAGATCCGAGGCTATTGAGAAGAGGGTGAGAAATACCGACGACCGGATTCCGTTGGTCCTGACATACCACCCTCACGACGAAGCTATCAAAAACATTTTGATACGCAACTTTAAATCTATAGTTCTCGAGGTCGAACATATGTCGGCATATTCCAGGATTTGCCTCCCATTGCAGCCTTCAGAAAAGGGAAGCGTCTAAAGCAGCACCTTGTTACAAGCTCTTTGAAGAGTGCTACTCCTACAAATCCCTGTAAATATAAAGGCACTAGACAATGTAAGCGATCTCGCTGTTTGACTTGTCCTTTTACTTGGGAAACCGATGAATTAGTAGGACCGGCCAACATTTTCAAACTAAAAAATGATTTCACATGTACTACTGAAAATATAGTGAATGCTTTGGGCTGTAAACGCTGTAACATGATCTATGTGGGTGAGACTTGCCGGAGATTGGGTGATCGCTTTGTCGAACATAAAGAGAGCGTCACCAATGGTAAGGATTGCCCAGCAGCTGAACATTTGGGGCAAGCTCACCACAGCATACTGGACATGCATGTAACTGTCCTTATACAAACTAGTGCATGTGAAAAACAACGACAGTTCCTTGAACAAAAAATCATCCATTTTCTTGGAACTGCTCGACCCTTTGGCATGAATGTTAAGAAGCAGTCTATTTTGTAAAAATATTTATATATTGAAGTTTAATATTTACATAGTACAGATAACTAATGTTTTATTTCTCGTTTTTGATTAAGTTCAAGATTTGGCACGATTTGTACAGGTAATATCTGTGGCACGCCATTAGGTCTGCTTTCTCTCGTCATATCCATCTTGTTCTCCGTATCTAGCCCGGTAGTCCCCGAGTCGAAGGCCATATAGGCCGAAACTTTGGGCAGTCTTTCCTCCCTTTCTTTCCAATTTTTTCATTTTTATGTGTTTTTTAATTTGTTCATTTTTGTGTTTTTACCTTTTAATCGTGGCCTACTATACTATTTTTTTTGTTCCACAGTTAATTTGTGGCCATCGCACAACATATTTATATTTTTAAAATTTGAGTAGAACTGACAAGAACTTCAGTAACTGGCCACTCTAAAAAAACTTTTACTTAGTTATAGTTTGATACTCATTTTAGGTAAATTTCTTAGTAATTAATTACTAGTGATTACTTAGGCATGATTGGTTTTTACTTATTTTATAAGTATTTTACTATCCTATTACTTAAATCATTTGAATTACTTATTTTGTCAAATGCGTTACTAAATGATACTTGTTTCGAGTAGAAACAATCTTTCTGAGTAATAATTGTTAAATATTAATTACTTGATTTAAGAAAAAATATCGGCATCGTGTGTATATACTGACTTGACCACAGGTTTTCACACCGAATGTTATTGAAGCGATACAGTGTTTTCCATTCACCATTTAAGCCGGGTTTACCGACCACCTTTATTTTGAGGCCGACCGGCTTTCGTTCTGACCAACTGGTCGTCATTTCCGGGATTTTCCGGATTTTTTTGTCTCCATACCATCAAATTTCATAATTCACACGCGCTTCGATGTTATGTTTTACTTGAAAAAATGGCGGATCGAAAATGTTTTCAATTAAAATAAACGAGAGAAAGGGAAAGCAGTGGGTGTTGCTAACAAAGATAATCTGTGAATTGAAAGGCTCAGAAGTTCGGGGTGACAGCAGTGTTACGCAAGTGTCTAGAAACGTAGGGGATATGGCAATCTCGCAAAAATCGTGGTTTATGATGTAGACAAGCCACTGCTTTAATTTAGTCACTGCTTCAAGTTCATTTAAGTCTGGATTGGAATAAAAATACATAGTTCCGTAACTTTCATTTATGGTTGAATAACAAAATACCGATGTTACTGAAAAAGTGTGAAAATATCGACACCGAAAGTACTTTATTCATTTTGACTGTTTTGTACCATGGCATGGGTATGACTGATCAACTGCAATAATTAAGAATATTGAATTTTGCTACTGTCCATGTACCTTACAATCAAAATTAAATATGACGTTTTTAGTCAATGTACGTGTAAAGAAAATGTTTCAATATGCATAATAATATTTCAGATGGAACAAAAAAAACCCGGTTGGGATTTTGCGTTTGAAAAAATAAATCCCGTTATTGGAGCAATTTGAAAAAAAACACCTTTCCCTGTTAAGAAATGGAAAACACTGGCGAAAATATAGGCATAAAGGGCCAACCCAGTGTAAAATCAGTATATATTCAGGCTCACATGAGTTATTTCGTTGGCACTAAAATGGCCATAAAGAGATGAAATTGTCTTAGTCTCGATACATGAAACTGCGATCAATTCCGTAAAATATGATTTACTAGTATATATATGAAAAAGAAAGGAAATGGGGTAAATGTCAAGGAGACAACATCCCAAATCCAGGTTAAAACGATATATATTTTTATGGCAAGTTAAAACTGTCATGATACTATCTATGACATAATTGGAAGTGCTGTGGTCTGTCTATGACGTAATCTAGAGTATATGCTCGTTTTACAAAGAATTGGAAGGACGTCATATTAGAATGATTGATAAAACACACTTTAAATGTTAATTTGAAATGGTACTGAAGAGCTAGTTAGACAGTGGCTTTTTCTTGTTAAAATGTGAATTTTAAATGCCAATAACTTATCTTATTTTTCTAAAATTCTATTCACTAGAAAAGTTATGGATAGACCGCCTGCTTGGCTTAAAATTAAACACAGCTTCGGAGAATATTCTAAAATATATATTAAATAATTAGCCACCCTTTTTACACTCATTGCATTTAACCTAAATGACAATAGCCATTCAATTCCTTCGAGCCACCTTAAAGTCAAATTTTAATTTCATTATGCCATCTGCTTCTAACAGATAGTATCTACAAGATCATAATGATTCGGAACATATAAGTTTTGTTCATATACATAAAAGATCAGAATGATTAAAGGGGTTGTCTAAATGACGTTTAAATACCTTGAGCAAGGGTTGGCTCAAATCACAAGTGTCTCAAATACTCAAAGGTAAGACGGTTTAATGTCGCGTTGAATTTCCTATGTTGGATAAAAATTGAATGTCTGTCGGTTTTATGAGGGTATCTCAATGAGTCCAGAGTACACCAAAAATAAGATATGAAGTCCATTTTTTTTTAATTTTATTTATGTATTTTATTTTATTTATTAATCTATTTATGTTTGAAATTTGAAGTATAAGTAAGAATATCTGGACTGTTGCGTGGTCGAATCCGATGTAAGCACAAAATACGGCCAAAATAAGTCTAAAAAGGGGGTTATACTCCGGGGGTAACTTCCTGTACATTGGTATACGGGGACGTGCGGCAAATTTGGGTGCTTATTTTACAAATTCTAGTATTTATTTTATGCTCTTTTATCCCTTTTCATATTAATTTGGGGCTAATTTCTACACATCTAGTATTAATATGGGTTGTCTTTTCAATTTCGTATAAATATTGGTGAAATATGCCAAGTAGATTTGTTAAAAATATCAATTTTATTGTGAATTTACAAATTTAATATGCCAAATTTAAGAATTGCCCCTTTCTCTTCTAATCATACAAAAAATTTACACTATACATTAGTATTTATAAGTGTGCAATACATAAGGGCAGTATTTATTCCCGTATGAATTTCGAGCGTAAATTTGTATTTGTACTATGAATATAGTATTTGTAGTATAATCTAGAATTTGTATTTGTATTTGTAGTATTAATGCAGGTACATTTTTGGAACATCAGCCGCACGTCTCCGTACAAAATATATGAGAGCTATATAGTGTAATTACAACGTTTTTTAATTTATACAATTATGGCACTTCCACGAGATCAATATGGGGTTTAACGGAGCAATAAAGTAATATTGAACGAGGGTTTATCCCGAGTTCAATATTATCTTTTGCGCTCCA
>MJUU01071841.1:7274-56938 GCA_002080025.1 Modiolus philippinarum
GCATGTAGAACCAAATTATTGACACACGTCTGTAGCCACTTAATAAGTCAATGTATCTATTATAAAATTAAGAGAATGCTTTTATCAATTTATGATATCTAAACCCTTGATGCAGAAGTTTTTCAGTGAGACAAAGATTTCGCTCGCTGAAGTCAGAAACAACACTACATACACGTGCATATCGAACAAGTTGTGAAATGTAGACCCCGTAAGAAGGGGCTTACGGAACATCGCCGTCGAGATGGGGAAAATTGACTATAGGGAAGGAGAAATCATCCCTTTTATCATTAAAATGTATTGCAACAAATGTACGTACATCCTGATATTTTGAAGGACCATTTGATCAAATACGAAAATTTCTCTTTGATGAGTGTATGCGGTAATGTAGTATATAGGTTAGAAAAATCATAGCTATGGACGGAGGTGTATGCTTCATTAACAGATCGAAGTCTTTCCAAAACTTCTACCGAATTTTTAACACTCCAAAAGTAGTTAATTCCACTGTATTCATAACATTTGATTTTTATGGTAGTAAGTGCACTAGTCAATAAAACAGAAATAAGTGTAGTTGAACATTTACTAGATGCCGAAATAAAAAGAAATTTGAAAGGATTTTTGTGAAGTTTAGGAAGCCAATACATAGTAGGAATGCTTTTATAATTAGAAGTTGCTTTAAGTTCAGCTGTAGCTATCATGTGATCATCAATTATTTGTGTTTCTGTTGACGTGGTAGCTTGAAATGTACTAGAATTGGTAATTTCATTCCGAAGCACCTCGATGGTATATTTTTTTGAACTCTCAAAGTGCTGAAAGTCTTTGAATACATTTTTCCACTCCAAGAGGTCTTAAATCCTGTTTTAGGTAATTTTTTTTATTTTTATATTTTTTTTTCAAAAGATATGGAGTAAATGGACATGAGACAATAACGCATACATTAACTCCAACAGCAATAGATTTTAATGAACTGCATGGCCATCTCGGAAATTAATTCCTCATCAGCAGCACTGGATCCCATAGGAAATCAACAATTTCAAAAATGCTAAAAAGGCATAAAACCAAACGAAATCAGAATGATCAGTAATACCAAATATAGCTAAGGACAAAATTACGATGGATGGAGTTTAACGAGAGGTTACTCCTTGAAACACGTGTACAGAATAACTAAATTTACTGTTTTTTATGCAATTTCGGTATTTTTTTTTTGGTATTTTAACCTTAGGTTTTATAAGTTCATAAATTTAGATAATAGTTCCAAATAAAGTGTACATCTCACATAAAGTCTCATGTACTAGTGCACCATATCTAAGGAAAATGAAGAGAAAAATATGAAAGGATATGGAGTGAATGTACATGTGACAAAAACGCACACGATACATAGAAAACTCCAGTTTATCAAGGACAGGTTTTCCATTCCTGTCTAGATCTTGATGTCGCCAGAGGGTCTTCAACCAGAGGTGAACAATATTCACCCTCGAGCGAGATCAAGAAGACCCCCCCAGCGTGCACCATAGCGGCCCTCCCGACATAGATGTTGAGCAACATCGATCGCAGCTAAAATGTGTCATTGAAGCAACAAATGGTGGGAGCGGTCAATGAGAAAAAAAGTAAAATCGGGCAATGTCTGCCTACAAATATTTGTCATGAAGTAACCCGACGAAAGCAAAAAATAAGGACAAAAACAACATCGATAAACAACACGGGACACATCGAAATAGATGTAGGCAAACCTTGCAGTGTAACTTAGGTTGAAAAGGGCAAAAATAGTCGTGTGTACAGATTATAACATTTCAGTAAAAACAATAAAAATATTGAACAGCCAAACTGAAAAAAAATAAATGTATTAGTAAACATTTGACAAATTCTCACACGAACAGACACGCCATAATTGTAATATTATAAGAGCATACATCATAACACCGGGGATTGCTTTACCAACTCTACACTGCATTAAAAGACAAATTCCTGTATTAAATATTTTACTTTTTTTAAATTGTATATAGCACTTATACTCTTAAATTCTGCTCCCCCCCCAAAAAAAAACATCAAGTCCAAAAATATACATTAAAAACAAAATAATGAGAACAACCTTTTATTTACAGTTCTGCATCCCTCCCTCGTAGGATGAGCAATACCAATATTTTTCGGATACTTTGAAATTGGTGTTTGGGGGATGTGAATTTATAACCTAACACGATTTTTTGAATCGGTGAATGCCTTTAGAAGGATACCTTTAGAGTGATTATTGTGATTTTGAAACTGAAAACCGAAATTGAAAACATGTTATATTTCTATTAAATTTGGATCCTCTTCTTGGGTTTTCGATTACTTGGTTATCAGAGGAGATGGGAATAATGGTAATTATTTGATTTCTATTTTGATTATCAAACCCCCTTTTCATTATTTGATTACCATAGTTGGTAAAAAGGTACCAAATTACCATGTTTTAGTAAATAATCATTTAAAGTATTGATGCCCTGATTCTTAGTTAGCCCCTCCCCCTTATAGACTCTAATCTTTTACATGCATGCATTTGTATATACATGTTAAGGGCATATAAAACGTAAGATGGAACATTCTTAATCACATAGCTCTGGACCTCTCAAAACAATACTCTACGACGAAGAGTGATGATTTCGACTTTCCAAAAGTGATTTTTTCCGTTTAAATTGAGTAGCGCTCCAACATCCCAGACATAGAGCGTCTACATTTCACAACTCATTCGCTTTCAACGCACGTTGTTTTTCCTTTAAATCTAAAAACTTACCTTTTTAACAGTTGATAGTTTTGAACAACTACAATAACTCATTACAAAGTATTGAGTAAAATGTGAAATTTTGGTCAAGGAAAGCTGTTCATACTGAAGAGTCTGTTTTTTTACATATTCATGGCGACTGTAAATCAATTAAGTTTATAAGTTTTTGACAAAATGAAATGTATTTTGCAACTCTAAAATAATGTTGCCATCCACTGTTTTTATGTATAAAAACCAAAGACAAACACTTTAATATTATTTTTTAAACTGCTTTGCATTTATGATAATGATGGATGACCATCCATTTACTATCATCTCTATCTTGTCAAATAGAATATTTTTCTTACAGTTTTCATTGTGTTGCGAACCTGTCTTGTCTTATTTGTCAATTGGATTTCGGCGTCTGACATTTCAGTACGGTTTGATTTTGTTATCATCATCTTCAAGAGTTAGGAGTTAAAATACAACTTCTATTTTGGGTGAAGATATGTGTATCCTTGAATTGCAATTTACATTCAGTATTAGCTGTGCAACTACTTACAGCACAGGATTGAAGAAGAAAAATGTGGATTTTATGGGATATCAGTATTTATGAACCAGTTAACTTTTACTTTTCTATATGTAAAACAGTCAATTTGTCGTCGATTCCATTTATTCAGTTGAAATTGCTTCTAAAATTCATACATTTAAATTCTATTTTAGCCTATTGCATAATACAACTGCCTTATCAGCTATTTGTATGTCTTTTACAGTATGCAAGATGCAAAATCGGTAAAATAAATATGCTTTTAAAGACTCGTTAATGTCTACATCATCTTGAAAACTATTCATTAACCCATTCCTTTTAAGATGCATTTTTATGCAGAGGAAATATTAATTGAATGATGTAAAATCATTTTAAGTTGTCAAATGCAAAGAATATTATCTGCACAAACAGGAAACTATCAGGAGGAGCATCTTTAAATACCATGTAGGAGGAAACTTTATATCAATAAGACTCCAAGTGTTTACTCTTGAATTTAGTTGCTTTGAAAAAGAAAAAAACAAGGGCGTACGATATCAATTAGACTCTCCCTCCCTCTGTCTGTCTGTGTATGTTGCTTCCACGAAAATCGAAATTAAACATTGATGTTTTTTTGCTTTGAAAACAGAACAGTAATATTTCCTGCCGTCTTATGTGCTTGCTGTGACCCCTGGAACGGGTGACTATGTCTTTAAGTCGTGCGGCTGACACTGAAAGAAGAAAAACACATTACAATGTTGCATAGCATTAACTGATAATACCATGAACATTAATCTCAATTTTCAGCCGTGAATGGTTTATATTCATCTTTTCTAGGAAAGCAAAAAAGACTTTAGCTTGTGTCCACTCATATCGCAATTCTAATAAGTTTGGCATACTATTGTGTTAACTGGATTATTATTCTAGAATCCACAATTAACATAATGCAAGATTACCCAGTTCAATGATAGGTCAGAAACCGAGCTAAGCTTGCAAAAGTAGAATGGTAATGCGGGTACTTTGGTGTGAATAAGGTTGTAGGTGGAAATTGTAAATATATATATAAAACTGTTTAAAAAAAAACTATATTTCCATCTCACACAGCGATTAAACAAAAAAGCTTGTTCTGAAATACACAGTCTGAGTGTAAAAATGATAAATTTTTAAGCTCCTCTCCGTCTTTTTGTACAATTTATTTGTGTAATTTTGCTATATCGCCGCATACTTGCCAACCTCTAATGGACCAAATGAGGGTTATGAACCTCTTTCAAACGAAAATGAGGGTCAAAGCACGCAACGACATTTCCAGACCAAGAAAAAAGTACTTACAACAGTTTTAGTCTTTTGAAGGGTAAAAAATGAATAGCACAATATTTAGAAAATCATTTAATTTTGAAATACTAGAAACAGTTTAGAAAATTCCAACATTTTAACCCCAAAACCATGAAAAATGTTACATTTTCTCAATGACGGTGATAAGGGTCATAATTTGCAAAAGAGGGAGATTTTGAGGGTCATATACTAAAGAGGGTCACACCCTAAAAAAGAGGGTGTGACCCTCCAAATGAGGGTGACTTGGCAACTATGCAATGAGACCTCAATTTTTCCAAACTGGAAAACATTTAGAGGGTAAATTCTTGATGAATTTATCCACTTTCAGATATTCGTCGTCCTTTTTAGTTCTAGTTCTCTAGGGAGTAAGTGTACACGTACGAAGTACACGATGTACTGGAACAATATATATAACTCAGTTGGTCCTTGATTTTAGACGCATACACATACAGCTGATCTGCACTGAGCTTCTAAAACTACGTTACAACACTAGATTAAACCTACGAGGAGGTATCACATGGTTATCGAAAGCTATATTTTTATGCCCCAAATCGAGGATCGTGGGGTATATTGTTTTTGTCCTGTCTGTGCGTCCAAAACTTTAATCTTGGCTATAACTTTTGAACATGTAAGATATACTATTCATACTTGGTAGTCAAGAGGAATATAAATATGCAAAAAATAGGTCAGGTGAAAGGTCAAGGTCACAGAGGGGTGAAATTGGTTGTTTTCACATATTTGACTGTAGTATCCTTATTATTTATCATACTGAGACGCGGTTTGTTTTATGTTATTGCTAATACAATTGCGCTACTGTAGTATGCCGACAAATCTGAGGTAGCATTTACCGTTTTTTTTAGAAACAAGAGGTCTAAAGGGGGACAAATGGGAAAAAATGAATTTTTATATTTTTTGTGGGATCTTGATGCAGTATTTTTCTGTAGGTTTCTGACAGCATGTTTAAAGAGATATATTTAACAATTAAAACCATTTCAATAAACAAGAGGCCAAAAGGAGCTTCATCTGTTTCAGAATAAAGGGGTTGAATTGGGTCTTTTTATGGTAATAAACAACTTTTGAACTATGTAAAATAGGCTTTTAATACTTGGCAAGTTTATAGGTCTTGTTAAGGGAAACATAAAATGCAAAAAAACAAAAATAAGTCAAAGGTCAAGGTCACAGAAATATAAAGGGGTTAAATTGGGTATTTTCATATATTTTACTGGAGAATCTTTGGGCATATGTTTTACAAACATATCTTCTTATATATCCTAGGTAGTCGCGCAGTCTAAGGCGCTTGACGTAGTGCAGGCGGTTTTGCCGCAGCAACGATGTTTCGAATCCCGGAGAGAGAACTACAAAAAGTTTTTCTGATTCAAAATCTGCAAATCTAAATATATATTCCCTCGGTCGTTACTGAAAACATATGCAGGTTGTACCGACTGACATAAATCGATCGTGGACAGACAAAAAGAGGCAGGCTAAAAAAACTTCTGGATAGAAAAGCTGAAATCCAGTTTGAAAATAAAAATGTGAAAATCAAATAAAACTTTTGATAATACCCACCCCTACCCATTTTCCCCATTTATTTTGCACGCATTCTAACAAAAGAATTTTATTCCCTTCTCATGTTACATCTGTTATCAACAGCATTCAACATGTAGTTATCGACATTTTATATGAATATTTGTAGTTTTGGCTTTGTAAATAGGTTTCGTTTGATTGTATTGTTACATTTTTACTGTGTTTTGATAAAGAACCTAATAATGTGCTATTTACTTTGTTCATTTTGAAGTCTATATATATATATATATATATATATATATATAATTCACGAAATTTTGCAGAAAAACGCACGGTTTAATTTAAACGATTTAACAAAATCCAACAGAGAAAAAGGCAAGGAAATCAAAGCAATAAAACTATATTCTGTATTTTGTATTGAATATATCGGAATTCGTTGACTTCCACCTCCGTCCTTAAGTGTCACAACTTCATACATATATACTGAACAGTACAGAATTATTTAAAGATAATGCAGTCGTAAGATCGCCTTCCTGAAAATACCATCTAATTGTCTATGGATGCATCTTCCTTATTTACCAATATCCTACAAAATGAAGGCATAAGTGCTTGTGAAACTGCATGGAACAGATAACAGGACAAATACCTTCCAACTTAATGCTTTGTAGAATTTATAAAATTAGTGCTCAAAAACAATAGTTTTTTGTATTAAACGATGAACATTATCTTCAAATAGATGGAAAAGGCATGGGAACGAAGTAAGCTCCATCATCTTTATGGGAGAAGTAGAACAAAGGCTCGTTTCGATTACACCTGATGATACCTCAGTTTTTGTTGGGTTCACAGTGCTAGTTCTTTAGTTTTGTTGCGTTCTTGTTCATTTGTTATGTCTTTTTGTCATGCTGTCTCAATTCGTGTTGGATATGAACTGCCATAATTTTGTATGATTAATTTTGGAATTCCCCCTTTCTTCATTTTTTACTTCGGTATTCATTTGCCGAGGTACTCGAATGTCTCATGCAGACCAATGACGTGGATCCGTTTTAGTGATGACATGGATATCTAATGGAATATAAAGACTTGTTTCTGCAGTATTGTAATGAGTTCCATCTCATAATCAAATTTACTGCCGAGTCATCAACAATTAAAATTTGGACACCACCACAATATTACAAAACGGGACTATGACATTTGATCTCTACACTAAAAAGACAGATGAGCACCAATTTCTCTCTCTGAGTAGCTGCCATCCATCCCACTGGCATACCTTTCAGTAAAGCGGTCCACATCAAAAGAATTTGTTCAACTGAACAAAAATAAAACCACAGAGAAGGCCATCTCAGGAATCATCTTGTCGCACATGAATATAAAGACCAAAATATTTCAACATTTTTGAGAAGGTAAAAAAAACCGACAGAGCTACTCTTCCAGAGTACAAAGTAAAATAAGCAACAGAACGGATCCCCCTTGTACTAATATACCATTCAGACCTAAAACCGATCCCAAGAGTTATACATAAACACTGCAACCTTATAGAAAATGATCAATGCTTGACCAAATTTTCACGGTAAACATCTTTTCTTGGGCCAAAAATATAAAAGGCATACTTGTTTCAACTTACAGAGCTAAAAAAGTCTAATACCAATAAACGATGCTAAGGCTACAGGCCTTGTGGTAGAAGTAACTGTACCTGCTGCAGAGCTGCTAATACCGAAGCTGTTACTGGATAGCAATACACTATTTATGCGGACCCAAACTGTAAACCTAAAAAAAACATGTTTATGCCCTCACTTGCAAGTCTTGTAAACTACAGTTAAGTATGTTTGGGAATAGGGGGACAAGTTCAACAAACAATTTAACAATCACCGTTCGTTCAGTGTGAAAGAAAGGGAATGTCCTCTCAAAAGGCATTTTCAGAACTGGGCATCAGTTTGAGAACACCACAGATAATTGAAAATAATTCATCTTAAGATAAAAAAAAAGCCCACAAACTCAAAGGGAGATTTTGGATATACCAGCTTAGATCACTCGAGCCTGATGCACGCAATGAAAATGGCGAGAAACGTTTTAAAAAAAGTAAACATTGCAGGCAATAGTCTTTAAGCTCGCTTGTTTTATTTTGATATTTGATGTACATGTATTAATATTGACTTAATTATTTTTGCAACATGTATACGTTTCTTATTCGACAATACACCTGTTATTGTTAAAGATTTTTGTGGTATAATACATTTTCATCAGATGAACGATGTACTTATACCTACGAAAATATTTTTCAGATATTTGTCCAGCCTCGCCTGGCAAAGATTCTTTGTGAATTGATAATTTACGACTAATTAAAAACCTTCTGAGATATTTCAGCGAGTTAAGAAATAGAAATGTTCAGAGTTTGCAGACAAACAGAAGAATATACACTGTTAATGTGATGTATATTGTAACAAGCAAAGAAAACCCTGCTCACCAATCAAAAGTCTCTCTCTCTGAGCAAATTTTCTGGTCAATTAACTTGCCACGATTTGGAGATAGAACGTTGCCATGAAAAAACAAATTATCTGTAAATACCATCAGTCAGTGAATGGCCTGGATAAAAAGTACCATGGTTGGGCGTTTAGCACTTAAATTTTTCAGGATTATGTCAGTTGCATGTTAAATGCATTATACATCGTAGTTATCCGTTTTAATAAACATGCTTTTAAACACTCGAAATCTTTTGGCATGAACTTTAAAGTCTTCATGAAACATTTGCTTTTAAAATGCATCATTTATTGCAGCAAAAAAAGACAGTTCCATGACGTAAAGTCATTTGAAATCTTTCAAGTGAATGAAATGTTCATATCAACTTACACATGGAACTATCGGATATGTTAAAACAATGAGAAGAAAAAAGACAGAAGGAAGGACACTTGATATCAATTAAACTACTAAGTTAATATATATTTTTGCTCTACTAAAATGGCTGTATTAAAGGCGCTTTATTTTGTCTCACCTTCAACCAAGGGTAACATATTGTTCAGCCTTAAATTGAACCTTTTTTATTCTGCTGTTACTTCTTTTTCTCATGCAATCGTGTCTGGGTTATACCATTTTTGTCTTTTGACAGTTGGTAACGGTGCGGGTTAATAATAGTGTATTTAACAGGGATTCTCTGTAATTATCAACCTTTCACATATAGGGTGTGGCACGCATAGTTTCAGAAATGCTTCAAACTTTGTAGTTTTTTGGCTTATAACAAAAAAAAATATTACAACATTTTTTTGTTACTTCTGATAATGGTTGCCATGGAAACAAGGGAGGCTACTTTTCCCATCCAGAAAAATACCTATTTTTTACACTTTTTAGTGAAGAAAATATATCCTACACATGTACATTGGAATATTTTATTATATCATGCATTAAGCATACATAACTTAGTTTCGAAATAAGCAATAAAAATCTTGGGCCAATGGTATCCAAGGTTGTAACCATGGAAACAAAAACACCAATTTCAAAATTACTCAATTTTCATTATTTTTAACAACGCCTGGCCATCTTATGCATCAATAATGCATTATGTTGTTCTACCATCCAATAAGCTAACATAGTTTAATTTCAATTTGAGACATAAAAATCTAACACAAATGGTATCTAAGGTGGTAACCATGGCTACAACAATGTCGATTTTTGAAAATAACCATTTTTTATCATTTTCAGTTATGTATATTTTTCTTACGCAACCATGTTTGAATATGTGGTTATGCAGTCCAATAAGGGGACATGGCAAAGTTTCAATTTAAACAAAAAAATTCTTGGGGGAATGGTAGCTGAGCTGGTAACCATGGAAACAAATATGTTCATTTTCAAAAATGTCAATTTTTATCATATTTAATGACACTTTATCTAACTTATGCATGCATAATGGAATATTTTGTTATACCATACAATAAGCAAGCATAACTTAGTTTCAATATATGCCAAAAAAATCTTGGGGCAATGGTATCCAATGAGGTAACCATGGAAACAAAAAATGCCAATTTTCAAAATTACAAAATTTTTCATAATTTTACCAACATCTGACTACCTGATACATCAATAATGGAATATATTGTTCTACCATCCAATAAGCCAACATACCTAAGTTTCAATCTGTGCCAAAAACATCTTGCAGTATTGGAATCGAAGATGGTAACCATGGAAACAAAAACAGCAACTTTCAAAATTATTCAATTTCTGTTATTTTTAACAACATCTGACCATCTTATACAGCAATATTGGAATTTACTGTCCTACCATCTAATAAACCAACCTAGTTTTGTTTCAATTTGAGCCATATAACTTTTATTGCAATGGTAGCTAAGGTGGTAACCATGGATACTAAGATGACTATTTTTGAAAATAACCATATTTCACAATTTTCAACAACTTAAATATGGCTAAACATTCATGTTTGAATATGGTTTTATGCTGTTCAATTAGGGCACATGACTAAATTCCAATTTGAACCTCCCAAAACAATTGAGCAATAGTAGCAAAGCTGGTAACCATGGAAACAAATATGTTCATTTTCAAAAATACCCATTAAAAAACTTTTTAATGCCATCTATCTAACTTAATCATGTGTGAAGGAATATTTTGTTATGCCACACAATGAGCAAACATAACTAAGTTTCAATATATGCCAAAAAAATCTTGTGGCAATGGTATCCAAGGCGGTAACCATGGAAACAAAAAATGCCAATTTTCAAAATTACCAAAATTTTCATGATTTATAACAATGTCCGACTACCTAAGACATCAATGGAATATATTGTTGTACCATCCAATAAGGCAACATAGCTAAGTAATTGCATGTCCGGGCCATGTCTTTTTTATTTTTTACCTAGACTATAGATAATTGGCTTGCATGTTTTTCATAATGCGAAGATGTGTTGCATACTCTAGCGACCTTGACCTTTTAGTCAAATAATTGTATTTTTAAGTGTTGGCCATAACTTGTATATGAGGTTTGTTTAGGGTATGTTGGAATACGGGATATTTGCCACGTTTGTTAATGGGATATGGGATATTTGAGACAAAAAGTACCGGGATATGGGATATTTGGACTATGGAAAACAGGATATTTCAATAATTAATGGGATACCTTCAATTTTCAAAGGGATATTTTCGTCCAGACTTACTAGGATACGGGATATTGGGACCTCCCCCTAAACAAGCCTCGTATATCCTATCGACGCAGGATTAAAATATTTGGCGTGTGGGTCGGTCTACCGTCATAAAATGTGCCACGTACCATAGGGAGACCTTCATATGACATTTTAAGTATTAACCACACATTTTTGTCATATGACTTACACTAAAATTATCCAATATATGGACCCTGTTGCATAGTGACCTTCATGCAACCTTATCCTTTGATTTGAATTACGCCAAATAGTATTTCTTATGTGTTGACAAGAAGTTTTTATTTGTGTCTAAGACATTCATGTAAACAAAATCGTAGAAAAGAGTAGTATTCTTGTTTTTCTTCCTATGCTCATCACAAATTCTGAATATTCAAGCATAGTCTTTCGTCAAAATGTTATATGATGTGGAAATATTCTATTTTTAAGTTTGCTTGAACAGTTATCCATAGTTTTTATTGATTTTTTGATTTGGGTCTTTGAACAGTGTTGTTCTCTGTTTTTTCAATAAGTTATTTCAATTATAATGGAAGGTGTGCTAATGTGACGTCTACACATTTATTTTTGAAGCATGCCTTTATCAGACTACATGTGGGATTTGAGTATAACTACTCTAAAGCAAGGCACATAAAAAGACGGGACGCTTTTTATAAATCATTTACTTGCATTTGCTATTAAACACAATTTCAAAATCCTAAATGACTTGAAATCTATCTTTGGGAGACAAAAAAAAATTAAAATAACAAGATACAAAACAGATAATCTATTTTTGTATGTAAAAACGAAAAAACAATTTCTATAATGGCTTTGCAAAAACAAAAGACATATGACCACTTAAAAAGATCACAGCTCTCTAAGGATTGAATAGATACTGTATGCGTTTCTGATCAATTGTATTGCCTTATATCAAGAAACTGATCAAGGCTACAAAAGTTTTCAAATGATTTATTTTGCACATTTTATTGTTTCTTAATGACTATGTATTTAATTTTGTATTTTAACTCTTAAACTTTTCAACCAATGTAAAATTGAATGACGTTGCATCACTACGACAAAGATCAAAGTCCAGGTACCGGCAATGATGGTACTTTCAAGGGGCAGTTACCGTGAGGAGGCAAATATACCAAAGGTGAACACCCTTACTCACAACGGGAATGATAAAGATTTATTTTGAACTAAGGCCAAGAAAAAGATCAAAGGTATGTATAGTCATTCAATTTCCAGAAAGATTTCGTTAAAAGGAACTAGTGTATTACAGATATGAACATTTTTTTTTACTTATTAAAGTCGAAACCTTATTTAACAGCCCACAATTATATGAATATGTTTCATGAAGGTTTATTCATATAACCAAAAGACCAAGAACTTGATAACCTTTTACAGGGAAACTTGGTATAATATTGTTTTGTAGAACAAAAAATGACTGAAAAAAAGATGCATTAAACATATTTTTATTTAAGAAATAAGTTATGGAAGCCGTGGTATATCGCAAATTTTACCACTGGTGAGAAATTGTATCCGTTGCAGTTTTACCGCCAGCGATAGGGAGGGGTAAAATTCGCAGATTCAATGTTCGATCGTGGTGAAATATCGATATACCACGGCTTACATAAATTATTTTGATACTAATATGGAAAATTATACATCATCTTGTATTTCAAATGACCTATAGAGACAGCAGAAATATGGCATCATTTGTGTAGTTTTCATGACTTTTTGTGCACTTTCTTTGACGTCCTTGTAACTGAATGAACTATGACATTGTTTAATAGCGTTGTGTCGTTGGTAGATGTATATCGTAGATTTAATCACAGGCATGTCTTTATAGCTAGTAGAATACCGAAGGAACGAAGGAGTGAAATTTACAAAAATCGAAGTCCAAAGACACGGCCAAAACGAGAACACAGAAAACAATAACGTTAGACACACACACAAAAAAAAAAAAAAAAAAAAAAAAAAAAAAAACGACGTTAGACAGATCCGAAGCAGGCCATGAAAGAATGGTACAAATTACTTAAAGTAAAAGCTAAAAACATTTCTACAAATCTTACTAATCTGCTGTATTTTTACTATTTCAAGTCTCTGACAGAGTCGTAGACAAAGTATTATAAAAGGAACTGTTTAATGAAAAGGTGACCCTCTTATATAACTTAAACATGGAATCAAAGTGTAAAAAAAAGAAAATAAACGCATTTCTTTTTAAACATTTGTAACAACTGAAATACCTTTATCATAAAGATCTATACAAATAACCATTGACATGATCATTGATGATATGACTAAAATAAAGATGAGCAATCCAAGGACAATGGCAACATCGGAAAAACAAAGAAACAAAGACATAACATGAGCACGGTACAAAAAAAGAAAATGAAGACACACACATTCAAAAATGAACACGGACCCAATAAAAACATGGGCGTGATCAGGTGCACCGGTAAAGTAAGCATCTTCTGCTTCTTATAAGACACCCGTTTTGAACATGTCAACTCCGGTAGTAAAGTCAAATCCGGTAGAGGAAAAACAATTTTTTGTGGCAAAGAAAAAGATGTTATATTTCTGATCTCGCATTTGTCTTTATCTTTGAAAATAAGCTGCAAGTAATGAAAAAATGAAAGAAAACACAATGTCAAACATCGGGAAGATTACTGTCATGTTAAACGCCTAGTTAATATCAATTTGATGTATGTAACATTTTTAAAGCATAAACAAGTCTCAAGATTTTCAAATAAAGTTCTGTGTTAAATATACTCCTCGATGGTGGCCTTTTTGGATTTATGATCTGTAAAAATATATAATTTTTTTTTAATGATAATCATACTACCTTGGTTATTTTTCAACTTGATGCTCGAGAAGGTTTTCAAGATTTAACATTTTACACAATCTGCCATCTGGATTTGTGATGAGAACAAATATACAATATTTGGTATATGACCATGATGTTATCATGGCTAGTTTTATATTTGACATTTGAAATGGTTTTCAAGAATTAACAATTCACAAATTTTTTATGGGCCCTTGTTAAACTATTTTCCAAGTTGGCGACAATTTTGAATTTGCGATAAGTACAAATACATAAAAATTGGTAGACGACTATCATGTTTCCATAAATAGTTCATATCAACATTATATATGAAACGATATTAAAGAATTAGCAATTTACACCATTTCCTCATAGGGTCCAATGTTACGCTAAGATCTGCAGTGATGGCCACCTTGGATGTCTTATCAGTACAAAAATCACTGATTTGTTAAATTACCATCATGTTACCGTGCATAGTTAAATTAATTTGATGCATTTAACGGTTTTCAAGAATCAGCATTTTACAACATTTTACCATAGATTTTTCACCCTGATGTAAGCCATTTTTGGATTTTTGATTGGTACAAATATATAAAATTTAGTAGAATACCATCATGTCACAATGCCCAGTTAGCATTAACTTGTTATTTTGAGAATTAACAGTTTGCAACACTTTCGCGTAGGGTTTATGGAAAAAACTAAGATCTGCAGTAGTAGTCATCACAGATTTTGGTTTGGTTACATTTCGATCAATACTTTTAGAAGTGAAAACTTTTGAAATTTTAACGGAGGGACGGTGGAAAAACGTGATGCCGAAAGCCTGAATGGCCTTTTAGGCCAAGTGAGCTTAAAATGGGGAAAAAAAATCAAACAAACAGTTTTGAACTAGATATCACATAGCGGTCCACAATGTCGTGATGTCAACCGTAAATATTCTGCAGTAATGACTTCAAGATATAGATAACATACAAGTAAGATAGGTTGATAGGTTCTTGTACTTACATGCCACTGTATCAAAGAAAGAGATATCTTTCATCAGAGTATGTTTAGCCTTTGTCTCGAAGTCTTTATTGGATATTCGTTGTGATGTCAGCTTATTTATAATACTCCATCAAGATTTTTGTGACGTTTTACGAGTAATCCTATTACATGTATTAACTATTAAATGTCAGTGGAACAACGGCTAACAAAATGGAAAACATTGAATGTTACAAGGTCAATGGGATATTATAGGGACCAGATTTCAATTTTTAAAGTATAATTGCAAGAGAGAAACTCTCAATCACCGAAATGAACATCAGATGCATGTAAATTACACAATCCATTTTTATGATTACAGACTGCCATGTCTTATTTTATTTCTAATTAGAAAATGTTATCTTGATGTTTAAAAATAATTAAAGAACCAATCACTTTTTTAATTAGCTCTCAAAATCAACTTACTTGCATTTTACTACGGTAAAATTTATGGTCATGTTGAAAAAAGCATGAAATCGAATGTTTAACCATATCCATATTTTTATCTCCATCCAATAGATGTTGCAAAAAAATGGCACATTTGAAGACCCTTAATCCTACCAAACTATTAGGTCATCGTCCATGGTTTGCTTTTCACTCCTTGTACATGTTCGTTCTCTAGGTTGATTTAAATATGATCATTCATTTAATTATAATCATTGATGCGTTTTGTTCAAAATTGCACCAAAAGACATTATTGCAACACCCTTTTAATTTAATGCACCATTCGTATCATCTCTTTCTAAAATAGGTTTTACATATCCCCTTGTCCATTTATATGGATAACCTCCAGATGTTCATACCAGGTTATAAGATTTTCTTATTATTTTTGTTTTTGACATATTTTTACTTGGCTAACCACACCTTCATATTTTAGATTTCGTATAAGTATGAAAAAGAAAGGAAATGGGGTAAATGTCAAGGAGACAACATCCCATCTCCAGGTTAAAACGACCCAAAACAAAGCATCTAGGGATCACTGTACGATCTTCATTTACATTTGTAACAATATATTGCACTGTGAATCCTTTGATATTGTTTTCGCATCACATCTTTTATTTGATCTCTTTTAAAATTGCATTAATTTTTACAAGAGCAAAAGAGTAATTAAATTCATAAAACTCTTACCACATGAAAGTTTCTAAAAGCAACAACATTCAAAATCCTGAAAGCCAAAATGTTCCTTTTTAGCTCACTTGACCAAAAGGGTCAGTGTGAGCTATTGCCATCAGTTTGCGTCCGTCGTCCGTCTATTAAACCTTTCACATTTTCATCTTCTTCGAAGCAAATTTAACCAAACTTTACTGGAATGATGTATGTACAATCCTTTACAAAGATTGCTCATTTCGTTCCGATCCGACAAAAACATGACCGCCAGCGTGAAACTTATGTTTAACATTGGACCCTATGGAAAAAATCACATTTTCATCTTCTCTTCTGAAGTTACTCAGCAAATTCAACAAACTTTACAGGAACGATGTATTGAACGTCTTTTACAGTTTGTACAGTGATTTTTTTTTAACAGAGCAAAAACACTATCCCAAAAGCTGCTTAGTCAGGGATTTGTTCAACCTTTGTTAATTTCATCCCTCAAGAAATTCTATGGCCGTTACCATAGCATCATTGAAAGATATTACGTGTCAGTATCCCAAATGAAAGTGGACATTTTCAGCTAGATTCACGTCTTCCCAGATTTGACTACCGACTTTGACATTTTCCCAGATTGAATCACTCACAGTGTGACGGGTGATGTTAACAGAGCAGGACATGCTTACTCTTCCGGAGCACCTGATGTNACTCTCAGTTTCACTGGAGTTCACACTGTGAGTGCCTTTGTTCTGAATGTTGTAATTTCTGGTTCTGTGCTTTGTATCTGTCTAACGTCATTGTTTTGTGTCTAACGTCATTGTTTTCTGTGTTCTCGTTTTTGCCCTGTCTTTGGACTTCGATTTTTTGAATTTCACCCGTTTGTTCCTTCGGTATTCTACTGCCGTTATTACAAAGATTGCTCTTTTCGTTCCTATCCGATAAAAAACATGGCCGCAAACACGGAACATAATTTAACATTGGACCCTATTGGAAAATCTCATTTTCATTCTTCTCATCTGAAACCACTGAAGCAAATTTAACCAAACTTCACAGGAAGGATGTATGTAAGTTCGAATACGAAGATTGCTCATTTCGTTCCGATCCGACAAAAAACATGGCCGCCAGCGCGAAACTTAGGTTTAACATTGGACCCTATGGATCTATGGAAAAAAATCACATTTTCATCTTCTCTTCTGAAATTACTGACGCAAATTCTACCAAAATTTACAGGAACGATGTATTGGACGTCCTTTACAAAAATCGCTTATTTCGTTTCGATCCGATAAAGAACATGGCCTAAGCACGGAACATAGTTTAACATTGAACCCTATTGGAAAATCACATTTTCATTCTTCTCATCTGAAACCACGGAAGTAAATTCAACCAAACTTTACAAGAATGATGTATGGAAGGTCCTTTGCAAAAATTGCTCATTTCATTTCGATTTGACCAAAATCATAGCTGCCAGCGAAGAACATTGGTTAACATTGGAGTCAAAGGGAAAATCATTCTTTTCATCACCTACTCTGAAATAATTGAAGTAAATTGACCTTATCTGTATTTGAATGATGTAAATAAGGTCTTATGCAAAGATTACTCATTTCAATAGGATCTGACAAAAAAAAGAACATTGGTGCCAATGGTGAACATAGCTAACATTAGACCTCATTGGAATAAAATCATTTTTGGTCATTCATGGCATAGAAGCATTTTGTCAGGTGAACGCCTCTAGTTATTATTCATTTGATTGGGATCAAATTTGGATGAGGTTAATGCACTCATCAGCAGAAAGTTCTTGACTGTCAAATTTATCATCACATTCTTTAGGTTTCTTTAAAAGCAACCACACATACAAACTTGCTTGCCTTCGTGAAGCTAATTTAACTATTCAAAAATTCCAGGTATTAACTCGATATATTTACTAAAAGCATTACTGCCTTTATACATTTGTAAAAAAAATATACTGTGTTATTGTGGTTCTCGGGATAAAGTAAGCCATTTTTTCTTTCTTATTATCCTTCGTCGTAAAATAATCCATTCTATCTTATTATGTCTCCGTCGTTAAAATCTTTGTCAATGCAGTGCTTTCATTTTTTGCTTTTCACCACTTAATTGAAGATCTCTTCAGTGACTTCTTGTGACTTATTCGATTAATCTGAAACAGAAATCAATTAATAAATTATCTTCAGGAACGCATTCATAATTATTATCCCAAAACAATGCTATAGTTTACTTATTCCAAATTGGGCTAGTTTCAATAACAGTGTCTTCCCTTATGCAACCTATGGGTATTGCTGGTCTTCTTTTGACATTGAAAAAAAGTCACATGTTGACACGGGCTTATGTTGGCTTCTACTTTGTTCTCTATCAGTATTTACACATATTTTGGTTCATGTTTCTCGATTTTTTTATTTGATATGCACTATAGAGACAAAAGATGTCGAAATGGCAATCTGCAAAAAACTAAATTTACTGTGACGTCAGTATTGTAATAAAATAAGTTCTTAAGACATTAAAATACGACATAAATAATAGAGATTTCTTTAATTATGTGTCAGTACATTTACTATTACCATGGTAAAATATCTGGTGAAGTAGTAAATTTATATAATCTTAATTTGAAAAAGACTCAAACTGTATTAAAACACAAATAAAATGTAACAATTTGATTAGGATTACTGTAAACCAACTTATTTTCGCGGCTACTTTATTTCGCGTTTTGTCCCTCCTTGTGAAGTTTGTGGAGATTTTCGAAATTTTCTATTTCTGTTAATGCCTTTATATAAGGATATGAACTATTCGCGACGATTTATTATCGCGATATTTTCATGTTCGCGAAAGTCGCGAAAATAAATCGCTCGCGAAAATAAGCTGGCTTACAGTATGCCTTTTAAAAAGATGTATATGTTCCAGACCATACGCGTACGGTCCGGACTATACGAGTGTTTTTTCGAAATACCCATACGGTCGGACCGTACGCGTAGGGTCCAAATACGCGTATGGTCTGGCTAATTCAGTCTTGTGCGTACGGTCTGGCTAATTCAGTCTTGCGTGTTCTTTGATAATTTATATCAATAAATCAATATACCAATAAATCAATATACCGTATACAATATTATATAATGAAATAAGCTCGTATGTTTAGAAAGATAAATAAGATTTTCCAAGAATCGTTATTTTAAAGAAAATATAAGAGAAAAACAAGAATTTACTTTACTGTTATTATGTTTTGGAGATGCCTTTATAAAATTGACTTATTACTTGAACGTTATTTGAGATAAAATAAAATAGTGTTTCGTAAAAATAAATGGAATGTTAATTGAAATAAAGTATATGGTTTTCTCGTCTGAATATCCTGAGAAAAAAAATCATCGAATACCACCTCTAAAAAAAATTTTTTAATACCCCATAAGTGGTGCAAATCCCAAAATCTCGTACAGGGACGACTGAATAAATATAACAGCGGAAATTACATAGTGTTCCAAAAAGGAATACCCCTATCAACGAACTAAATTTCTCAATGTAAAAATGAAGTTTATGCAATACCTTTGATATTATTTGACTTCTTATTTAATTTCATTTCAGTTATATAAGTAATTTATTATTTTAATCAAGACATAATTAGTGCTATCAGTTTTGACTGTAACTTAATTCTGTTTGAATAACGAATGTAGTGTCTGTCTTTTTCTTTGTACTCATACGGTCTGAATATACACGTATGGTCCAGCTCGTAGCAGACCGTACACGTATACTCTTACAGTCGGACCATATGAGTATACGCATACGGTCCGGACCGTACGCATACGGTCCAAATACGCGCATGGTCTGGAACACATATATATATATATATTAATTACATGTGTATTAGTATTTTTGTTCGCGAGAAAAGGATTATCAGGTCCATATCAGATTCGCCCTACGGGCTCATCTGATATGGACCTGATAATCCTTGTCGAGCAAACAAAAATACTAATAATTTTTTTATCGGTAATTCCACAATGGAATACAAACTAAATTACTTTTTTGTTAGGTTATTATTCCTTTTTTACGTTTTGTCTTGCAACAACTTTCGTTCAATAGTGAAAAACTATGCACTATTTTTTTTGTCGAATTTTTATGCATGACGCGGTCTTACGTGACGTCACTCCATTCATTCAAATGCGTGATGACGGTTACGTCAAGGAACGAAGGAAGGAATGTCTATTGGAAGTAATGAAAATGTCACATTTAAACAAAATTAAGGATCATATTATAGTGTGATAAGGTAGGTTGAAACTTTGTGATATGTTTTGGTGATAATCAAAAGGAAGTTGTTCATATTTCAATGTCCTCAATGGAACTGTCAAGGTGTCATGGCGTCAGTTTCAGTTGTCATAATGTTATTCTTGTTTTGAGAACACAAGACAGTTTCCGCCATTCTCTGTCACTTTTCTTTATTTACACACCATCAACCGTCAATACTGCTCTGTCCTATTGCCCTATTTCGTTTGTAAGATCCCGTCCATAGTTGAAGTTCGCTCCCTCCCCCTTCCGTCTCAGTTCTCCATCATTTAGTTTTTTCTCCAGTCTTTGTCAAATTTCAAAATGTCCCACCGTGTACTAGTAATATGGACAAATTTACCAATCCGAGATTTGGAAGTATTGACAGTGCCGGAGGTTGGATTTTTGTTGCTGTTGTTGTTGTTGGGGGTTGGGTCGGTAGGAAAATCGTTTTCATTTCAGGAAGAATTTTTCAGATACTCTCCGGATACTGTGTATGCGTTGCATTTTAATTGTAATTGTAACACTGCTTAGTGTCTGGGTAGATCTGATTTAGCACAACATTTGATCTCATGTTTATTTGTTGATTGTTGGTTAAGAAATAATTCATGGCAGGTATATGGTTATTGAAAATTTAACCATGGGCTGGGCCTTTATATTCGAATTTAACCCAGCGCGTTAGCGAGGGGTTAAATTTACGAATATAAAGGCCCAGCCCATGGTTAAATGATAATAACCATATACCTGTCATGAATTATTTCGAATTTTTCGGTATTTAGTCATTCGATTCTAACATGACAGAAAATGGAATTTTCCATTCTGAAGCGACCTAAGAGAAGGCGGCTTTCCCGCTTCCATTGCTTTCTGTGTCAAAGACGTCACAATACACAATCTGACGTTTTTGAACAGATGCTAGTTCAAAATTCAAATCGGAAGCAAAAAAACACACATTTACATGTCTGAAAGGCATGATTTAGTTAAAAACTCTTCTTTACCTTTATTTCCTTCATAAACTAAGGCGAAAAAAATTTAAAAACATTGTTGTTTTTCATCCCGTTTACTTATGTTCCTGTACCATTTGCGCATGTGCGAAATATATGGTTATCGAGTATTAAACTGGTTGACGATTAACAGGAGCCATGTTAGAATGTCTTTTTATCTAGATTATCTATGTATTTAAGTATCTATTATTTTGTTTGCATGAAAATTTGTTTTTATATTAAATATCATTGACATTTATTTACTACGCACAAGGTGTAGTTAACTTTTTTGTTGCACGTTTATGTTATGCTTTAATAACTTTTTCAGTTTAGTTTTTTTTTCAACATCATTCACGTGCATTTTTGCTCTTTGACCACTGAAGCGCGATTGGCCAAAAAATAAAAATAGATCCTTCCGCAACATGTTCGCGCATGCCAAATGACCAACAGCTGATAATTTCTAGTATCACTTGTTGCTGGTCGTCTTGCCATTGATACAAGCTTTAAGATGTAATAGAGATCAAAGGAAACTCTCCCAAATTACCGATAAATGAGTTTAACGTTGACAAAACACATTCTTGGAAAATACAGTGGACATTTTTACTCACTGGAAAATGATACCGTTTTACATTGAGGTTATTTGAACTTTTTATGTTGACCATTTTCCATATTGATTGAGCGATACAGGATCTTGAGTGCCTCTTGTTTCATCATCTTATTTCATACCCTAATTAATCGGGTCGAATTCATATTGTACCTTAGTGAGGAAGTTCCAAGTATTGTTGTTACAAACAGATATAATTTATTGTTCTAAAACACTTTTTCTCAGTTAACTATCTCTTTTTATTATATGGAACATAAAAACAGTAATTCCACCCTAAAAATATACAACAGTAGCTTTGGTATTTTGTTATTATTGGAATAAAGGTAAACGCTGATGACTGGCCAACAAACTGTCCAAAGAACTTTATGTGAGTGAAATTAAATCTTTTGAACTTAACAATGTTGTCAATGAATTTGACGTCACTATATAATGCACTTTTTACCTCGAACGTATGGCAGGCAGGAAGAAATATCAAGATGTAACTTCCTTGTTGTTCATTTCATTGACCAATGAAATTAAGCGTTGCAATAACGATTTTAATTATTGATTAAAAACACTTTTATAGTGCATTTTGTTATCAGCCTTTTAAGCAATGGAAAATAAAATTAACCCATGAAAACTTCGTAATTTTGTTAGATACGGCATACTTCTTTTTCATAGATTTAATTTAAATCTTTTAAAACTTCATTCTCTTTTGGAAATTGAAATTGATAATATAATAACACAATTAGTAAAAAGAAAAAGATGTGCCAAATACTATTTAAAACTATTTTTAAAAACGAGGCCTATCACGTTTAACTCAGAGATACTATTAGTTAACTGTACATATGCTATATTTATGTTCACAATTTAAAACACCAAAGGAACAAAGGAGTGAAATTTCCAAAAACATGGCCAAAACGAGAACAATAAAAACAATGACGTTAGACACAAAAACAATGACGTTAGACAGATACAAAGCACAGAAACAGAAATTACAACATTCAAAACAAAGGCACTCATAGTGTGAACTCCAGTGAAACTGAGAGTGACATCACGTGATCTCTGGTACTCCGAAAGGATAAGCATGTCCTGCTCTGTTAACAGTACCCGTCACACTGTGAGTGATTCAATCCGGGAAAATGTCAAAGTCGGTAGTCAAATCCGGGAAGACGTGAATCTAGCTGAAAATGTCCACTTTCATTTGGAAAACTGACACGTCATATCTTTCAATGATGTTATGGCGACGGCCATAAAATTTCTTGAGGGAAGAAATTAACATAGGTTGAACAAATCCCTGACTAAGCAGCTTTTGGAACAGTGTTTTTGCTCTGTTCAGAAAATCACTATACAAACTACACGCTCGACAGTAACGAATCAACTGTGCAATGTACACTCTATAGGCTGGAGAGGTAGGTGTATTGCTACCAAGAAAGGGAAAGTTCACAATTGGGAAATTAAAATCATCACGCTTGTCATATAGCTTAGATTTCAAACATCCATCTTCGTCAATATACAATAAAACATCTAGGTAAATGAGCTCATTAGAAAGTTTCAAATATGTTGGAAAGCGCGGATACAGTTGATTTAATTGTTGTTCCTACTTAATCGATGTATTTGCACAACAATTGTTACTCAGTCTGGATAATTTCGATTATCCCCACTGAAACTACTTATTTAACTAGAAGCAGGTTATCTGCTGATGACTTAAGATAACCCCGCCAATAAGCAATTCTAGTAGTAGCAGGAATCTGCCAGTGGATAACTATTTTGCTTGACCAAATAGCTTTTTAATTGCCGAAAAAAAAAGCAGTCAAACTTTACCAGTACCTAACGGTGAGAAAAATATTAAAAAAGTATTGCAACTTTTTTCTGAAGTGAACACAACTTAAGAACTTAATAGATTTTATTGAAGGACCCAGCAATAATTGTGTAATCTGAATAACCAATCACTGTGAGAAATTAACTCAGATTTGGATTTAATAAATACATATTCATAAAACATTTAAACTTAATTTCAAAGCAAGCTCAGGTTAATTCAAGGGCAATAACTCTTAATCCTTACGTGTGATCACGGTGAAAATCAAACTTGACCTGTATTTTATGGAAAGTAACATCATCCCAAAATATTAAAACTTGCTTTCACAGGAACAAAAACTTAAGTTATCATCCGGAAACCATAAAATTTAAAGATTTTGTGTTATATCAAAGGGCAATAACTCCAGAATGCAAAATACAACCGCAGCGAAATCGAAATTGACTTGTATTCTATAATTAGTTTACATTGTCCCAAAATATTTAAACTTTCCCGCAAGGGAAACTGAAGTCATCATTTGGAAATCATAAAAATTTTTATATTTTGGCTAAATAAATAGCAATAACTCTTGAACACAAAATCTGATCACGGTCAAAATCGAACTTCAGCTGTATTGTATAATAACTTACATTGTCCCAAAATGTTTTAATTTTTCCTCAAAGCAAACTGATGTCATCATCCCGAAACCATAAAATTTACAGTTTTTGCCTACATCAAGGGCAGTTACTCTGGAACGCAAATTCCGATCACAGTCAAAATAGAACTTGCCCTGTATTTTTTTAAAATAAAAACATTGTCCCAAAATATTAAAACTTTCCATCAAGTGAAAGCAAACTCAAATTATCATCCGGAAACCAAAGTGTGACGGACGGACGGAAAAACGGACAGACGGACAGATAAGGGGAATCCTGTATACCCCCGACCTTTTGAGGCGGGGGTATAAAAAGGTTTGTTAAACTTAACAAAAGACGTATGTATGACCTCGATAAAATAGTCTTTCGTTCCAGTCTTCTTGCAATTATCATTTAATAGTGTATGAAAATAAAAACATAAATTTTATCCAAAACAAATTACAATTAATTAAGAAAAACTTCAATAATTTGTAAACATTATTGGTATTATAAGAAGGCTGAGCAGTAAATTGACCTATGGTAGTATCGTTATTTTGTTAGATACTAACATTGATTAGCCATACTTTTTTATATATATTTTTTTAACTTCATTATCTTTTTTAAGTTAAAATTTATAAGACCTAATTTAATTATTCGCAAAAAAGTTATAAAACTATTTTGAAATGAAACGTCATTACTCAAGAGCAAACAGTGATTTTTTAACATGAAAAGGAATTTGCACGGAAATTTTTGAATTTTTCACTCTTTTATATATGTTTATGGTATGAGTAGAGCTCATTGTTGAAGGTCTCATGATGACTTCAAGATGAAGAACAACAATAAAAGCGGCGTTCCATTGCTCAGTTTTACTATGTATATGTAGAGATCTTGTCTTGTTTTCTTTTACTTCATATTCCTTCATTGTTAATTTAAGATTCTATTATTATCTCTTATTTTTATTTTGTACTTCATGTACGACAACTCTATATATTTACTTAAACTCTCCAATTTTTGTATTCTGTCGCTTTTACATAGAGATACTAGTAGGTTATTGTACATATGCTATTTTTTATATTCTTTGTTAACCTTATTTCTCTATAACATACCCGGCACCTGAATCGGTTTCATGTATCTCCGCTAAATGTCCTGCCCCTACCCATTTTCCCCCTTTCCAGTGACAATCAAAAACTCTTTTCCTGGTTGTCTCTTCCACCATTGTTTCTTTCTTTTTCTTACTTGTATCTTTTGAAAACTCGTTCTCGTCCTGATATATCTGAAATATTGCTCACTGTACGTCGAACTCTAACTTATCAATCAATCAATCAATCGATCCATCCATCTACAGATCTACCGGGCGCATCCCAGGTGGAAGAAAAGGAAAGTACCTGACTATGGGAGGTAGCCATAACGATAAGAAAAGATAAGACATGAAACTTTTTAAAAAAAAAAAATGAGTTATCAGCATCAAACACAATTACATACAGAAACACAGGTAATCAACGATTACAAAGCTCTCCTCGTTATGGTATATTATCGCAGCAACCAAATTTTGCCTGGATGCTGACATACTACCAAAATTGCAAGCATATGCAAGGTTACTTCAACCAACAATGTACAGTTACTGAGCTATGAACTCGGATGTATATATTATTGTTAGTAATTCATGCGTAAAATGTGGGTTTAAGTGACCTAATTTTATCTGAATGCTGACCTACCATCACAGATGCATGCACATGCACATGATCCTACTATGTACAGTACCTGAGATCTGATCCCTGACATGAACTTGAATGCACGTCAGTCAAGCGGAAAATGTAGGTCAAAATCACCTAATTTTGCCTAAATGCTGGCCTACCATCAGAGATGCATGCATGTGCAAGGTTAGATGATCCTACCATGTACAATGACTAAGATCTGAACTCGGACGTAAACTTGAATTTAAGTCACTCAAGCGGAAAATGTAGATCAAAGTGAGCTAAGTTTGCCTGGATGCTTACCTACCATCAGAGACGCATGCATGTGCAAGGTTAGATGATCCTACCATGTACAGTGACCGAGATCTGAACTCGGACATAAACTTGAATGCAAGTCAGTCAAGCGGAAAATGTAGGTCAAAGTGACCTAAGTTTGCCCGGATGCTGACCTACCATCAGAGATGCATGCATGTGCAAGGTTAGATGATCCTCGCATGTACAGTTACTAAGATCTGAACTCGGACGTAAACTTGAATGTAAGTCACTCAAGCAGAACATGTAGGTCAAATTGACCTAATTTTGCTTGGATGCTGACTTACCATCAGAGATGCATGCATGAGCAAGGTTAGATGATTGTACCATGTACAGTGACCGAGATCTGAACTTGGACATAAACTCGAATTTAAGTCACTTAAGCGAAAAATGTAGGTCAAAGTGACCTTATTTTGCCTGGATGGTGACCTACCATCAGAGATGCATGCACATGCACAGTTAGATAATCATTCTATGTATAGTTACAGAGATATGAATTTGGATGTAAATTTAAATGAAAGCCACTCAAGCGGAAAATATAGGTCAGAGAGACCTAATTTTCTTTGAGGCTGTGAGATAGCCCAAGATTCACCTGCATGCAAAGTTTGATGACCCTACCCTGCATAGTTACCTAGATATATACCCAAATGCGGACGCGGACACCGGGGGTACTCCAATAGTCCCCCTCAACTTCGTTGAGGTGAACTAAAAATAGTAAACGCATTTTCCAACTGACATCCCCATGCAAGCAATGGGAAGTTTCGACTAAGGAGACAAAATGTGTAGTCTGGGCATTATACGGAAAGCCTGATGATGAACCATTGAAGACAACACCAAGCTCAGTGCAGTATAAAGCTTCCTTCAATATAAGTCTGACAAGAGCAGCCTTTCGAGGCGATATAAAAGGCTAAATCTCCTGCTGTTCGTGTTTTCCGTGCTCAGCTTCTATTTATAAGTGTCTTTAGTATATTCGACTGATACAAAGCTCATTATGTTCAAAATGTAGGTAAACAAGCTTTAGAAAGTAAATAAAAGCTGTTCATATTTTGTATCAAGCAAATTACAATTAAGTGTACAATTTGTTAGAAATCTACATTTTAGTTAGAACGGGGACAGTATGAAAGTGTGCACAAAACTTTTGAGACTGCATCAAACTTGTTCTAGCTCACAAGTATACTTTATTTGGCATTGAAATGCATCCTTGTTGTAATTGTTGTAACTAGAAAAGAAGGTATTAAATGCAATTTGTTGAAAAGATGAGATGTGAAATTATGGATATTCTCATAATTCTCAATATCAAACTGCACTCGGAATGCAATTTGGAGCTATTGAATAAATTGGTAGTTAGGATGTATGCTTCAAATATGAGACAAATATACAACGTTGAAAAAAAGGTCTTTATATGAGGGGTTGTTGCGAGACTTTACGCTATATGTCAAATTATTGATTTTGACTTTTTCAAATTTGTTTTTTGTTTTTGGTTTAAATCATAATTTCACATGCAAATGTACCTTTCAATTTATCTGTTTTAATAAAAAGATTAACTACCGGGTTTGACATGTTACGGCGGGTGTCTGACAAACCATATTGCAAACATTTATTTGTTTTTCGATGTTGCCATTGTCCTTGCATTATTCGTTTTAGGTTGATTGTTCGATTCTCACTTACTTTAGTATATTTGCATCCTTTAACCATGTTGAAAATTTGGCAAAGGCTTGAAATAATAGGAAATTTTAATAAAAGACGTGAATTGTTTTCCTATGTTTGGGTCATTTCAGAATTTGCTCAAATGTTGTCGAAAATCATGCAAGATGGTCGCTGGTACGTGTACTTCTTGCAAATAAATACATAATGCTACACATGTTTTCTGGGTTACCGGTATTAGCAGTCCAACATTGCTGTAAATAGCCTTTTGTGTCCATTTTAGCTATTTTACAGTGTTGAAAGGGTTGCACTATTCAAAGGATACCGAGAACCAAATCCAATTTTTTGTTGCGAATGTAAAAATATTTGGCCTTACAAACGGCAGTTAGTTTATTATGGTTCTGGATGTCCTATGCAACAAATTTCAACAAAAACCTACAAAAAATGTCAAAATTTGTAAAAATTGCATATAAGTGGCAAGTTAATTGGCTGAATCGTCTCTCTAAATGTATGAAATGCATTCGAATGGTTTTGTTCTGAAATAATAAAATACCGAAGTTACTGTGAATTTAGGTTCTGCATACGCTCATTTCGACAACTTATGTCTCTTCAGTGTAACTGATGGCCTGTTTAAACTCCCGTTTAAACAGTTTTTGAGAAGATTTAATGATTTGCAAAATTAGTATGCTGAATGAAATAATTTCACTGTTAAATGGCCATACCTCTTTTGCAAAATATTACACAATATTTGTTCAGGGTTTCATTGATTTCAAATGGGATGAAGTTATTGTATTCTAAGTCTACATAGAAAAAAACTTGAGCATTTGAAATATCGAGTAAAACTTGATATCCACCGTGAGTAGTTTTTTTGAAGACAAAAACTTCCGTCTAAAGCCAAGGCACAGGCAATATATTTTGAATTGGGATTAGGTTTCAAAATCAACAAAATTATTTTTATTCAGATCATGTCTAATGAGCTAATATTTAAAGGCAGATGTTAGGTACCTGTTTTAAAATAATTTCTAAAGAGCTAATTTGATCCGCACCGAGAGTCAAAAGTTGTCAGAAATGTTCATCTGTAGATTTATATTTACTTCGTTTTTTTAGTTATTTATTATCACTGGGCCTACTAGTCTTCTAGTACTTTGGTATTGGCCCGACTACCGACAGTTTTGAAAAGATACAATATTTTTAACATTTAGAAATTGGACAAAACTAATCACTATCTCCCTATTAGCTGATTTTCCTCTCAGACCCTAAGGTAATCTGTACTTTTAAAGCTTTTAAAGATATGAATTTTTCGTTTTCTATGTCTTGATATTATCTGAAGTGAACAGACAAAAGCTGTCGCAATGGCCATCCGCCCGATTTACAACGGCAGTAGAATACCGAAAGAACAAAGGATAGGTATCCAAATTCGTCGTTTTTATTTTATGCTATAGTTCAGGAATGGTGATCTCGCCGTTTATCTTTTTAATGTTAATTTATATACAATTTTACACTGTTGGTGCTTCTTATTATGTTCTGTTTGTTGTGTCTTTATCATTTATGATCATTCTCTTTATGGACTTTATTAAAAACTTCGTAATTTTTGCATTTAAAATTACAACGTATGCTTTAATTTTTTGGAAAATTTAACAAATTTAAACAAATGTTCTGTAATGCGAATCTGTGCGATTTTTGGTATTTCTGTAAAATGAAGATAATGACAGCTGCATGTAAAACTTCTTTTTGAATTTGATCTGATAATGATTATTGTTGTTTGATATGGATGTTATACATTATATTGTTTTAATTGTTGTAGTAATGTTGATATTAGAGGGGCCCAATGAAAATAAGCTATAGACAAGTTTGATTTGTGAACCTTCAATAAGTAACGATTTTTTTATAATTTTTTATTATAATACTGTGAGTTATTTCATCCTGTATTCTTAATAATCATGGATGCAAAACGTGACTGTATTGAATCTAAGAGTACATTCAAACAAGAACGAAACAATCAAAATCAGCTACCGAAATGATTATTTCCAGCAAAAGGCTCTGTCCTGAGTTTATTATGATGTTTTTTTTCTTTTTTGAGGGGGAAAGGGTGTAACGGTTTTTGTATGTCACGGATTTTTTCATTATTTCCTACTAGTTTGTTTATTTGACGTTTTATACCACACTCAGCAGCATTTCAATACACCATGGCTTGAATAAATTTCTATCGAGATAAATTCTCATCTTGATATACTATCATACTTTCATAGTTGGGCATTTCTATTTTTCCTACGTTCCAAATGTTATTCTGATCACCCATTTATAGTGCCCAAACCTCACTATTTTATTATGCCAAGTTTTCTTGCGATTGACTCGATGAGTGCCCCATGGTTATACACCGGCAATCGAATACCGCAGCAAAAATAATGAAAGGAGGAATTCCAAAATCCAAAATCCAAAATCACGGCAATTCATTTCCTACACGAATTGAGACGGTATGACAAAGACAAAACGAATCAACAAAAATGAGCAAGAACGCCAAAAAAAATAAAGCACTAGCTGTGTAAACCCCACAAAAACTGAGGTATCATCAGGTGCTCCGGAAGGGTAAGCATCATCTGCTTTATGTATTGTGATTGTCTTCTGTCAGTCGTTTTACCGGGCAACGAATGTCAGCGGTTGTCAGAGCACTTTCCAGTTTATGTTTGTTGACGATCTCGCATCCATGACCAAAATACAAGCATGTAGCGTTGTTCGATATCTATCAATGAATTTTGTTCACGCCAGTGCTAGGGGCCGTCTTGAAGTTACTACGCAGTATGAGCAAATTTCATTGTTGAAGGCCTCATGTTGACTTCAAGATGTAGAAAAACAATAAAGGCGTTGTTCCATCTGTTGAGACTTTGTCTCATGTGCATTTTCTCTAAAACCTTTCATTGTTTATTGAAGCTTTAGAATTGCACGAGGCTGGGGTAATCAAACGAACTTGGACAAATAACAGACACACTGTCACATAGGGTTGGTTTTTATATTTGTAAGCAAAATACAGCTTTACTGAAATCGCATTGATTTTATCGACGGGGTCAGAATTCATACAATACAGTGTTGATAATAAAGTATATTATTCAATTATTTTGTTTATGTATATAAAATGCTGATCAATCGTATGATACGGCAACTTTTAAAAAACACAACTAAATGTATGTTGTTTTTTCTCACGAGATAATTAGTTTGTTTTTGAGATCGAAAGAAGGATGGGATTGGTTACTATCAAATCGGTAATTTTGTTATTTCCAACATAAAAAGGACAAAAATTGTTATTGTAATTTGTTACTAATTGATTAATTAAATTTCAAAATTTGTATCATGCATATTGCGAAACATCATGTTTCTATCTAAGGCTTTGTGTCTTCAGATATCTTTGAATTATTTCTGATATGCAAGGTATCGGTAAATCGACAAAATTTACAGAACTATTTACGGTTCAAACTGTCGCTGAATTTATGTCTATCGATATTGTAGGTTCTTTTTCAGCGACAAGAATATATGCCTGAAATGTGTAAGATTGCAGTTAGCAATAGTTTCTCTTGAAGAAATCTAAAAATATTTCATTATGAAGTTTCAATCATTTTGGAGCTTTTCAAGTTCTGATGTGTAACTAAGCTATTTTTCTTGTATCAAAGTTTATTGACAAACAAAGCTGTTTGACGATTTACTTGAATCCTTATAATTCTTACACGATGTCCTCAAGATATACCGTGAAAAAATATACTCAGCAAGCGGTGTTAATCAGATGTGGATTCTCAAAAACTCTAAGGATTTATAAGAATATTTATCTTCAACAGGACTTAATTTTTGCAACAGCATTAAAACATTTGATTTTCAACACTTTACACCATTCTTCCATCTGGCAAATTGAACTCAGGACTCGGCAATCTCATCCATTAGTGTTTCTACACCAAAACGGGTTAAATAAATACTCGTTTTTGTGATATTAGGTAAAAGAAAAAACACTACTTGATTTTCAACAAAAGTATACCGACGTGGATGTGATTGCTAAGCTGGAATTTTAATTTACAATATATTTGTCGAATTTGAAGGACACGTCCAACAGACATCCGGGTTACCAATGGGGACTAATTGTGCGCCATTTCTGGTAGATTTGTTATTATATTCGTAGCCAAGTATAGTTCCAATTAGCCAGGTACTTTTAGACAAGGTCTGAAAATGTTATCTTATAGGGACTAAGTTCAGCTCAGCTGAACACATTGGATGGAATGCAGACTTCCCGGACACATTTTTAAAAGTGGACCACCAAGGGACTATATATCGTGACCAAGTTTTGATCCAATTGGCTATGTTGTGACAATTGTAAATAAATTTCCAAATGAAAATCGAAGCAGGAGCTAAAATCATAAAACAAGAAAACATGGCATTATAAGGATTAAATGCAAAGAACGTAAACGACGAAGACGAAACAAACAGAACATAAAATAAACGCCACAAAAATAAAACAATTACATTGTGAACCCCTAAAAGCAGAAGTGTCATTAGTGCTCTGGAAGTGTAAGCATGACCTGATTTACATTTGACACATGTCACATTGTAAGTGAAAAGTCCGGTTAATGTCAAAATCGGTATGTGTCACTCCAGTGATATATCAAAATATGTCCATACCCATTTGTGCTACATACACATTGTAACGATCAGTCATTTTGTAATGACGACAATAAATTCTTTTGAGTGACAATAGTAACAGTGATTGAACATAACCCTCGCTAAGTAGCTTTCAAGATAGTAATTCTGCTCTATTGATTCGTTTTGTCTTTGTCATGCTGTCTCAATCGTGAAGGATATGAATTGCCTTGATTTTGGATTTTTGATTGTGGAATTCCTCCTTTCATTATTTTTGCTGCGGTATTCGATTGCCAGTGTATAACCAACCACAGGGCACTCATCGAGTCAATCGCAAGAAAACTTGGCATAATAAAATAGTGAGGTTTCGGTGCTATAAATAGGTGGTCAGAAAAACATTTGGAAAGTACAAAAAATAGAAATGCCAAACTATGAAAGTATGATAGTATATCCATATGAGCATTTATCTCCATAGAAATTTATTTAAGCTAGGGTGTAGTTGAAATATTGGTGAATGTGGCATAAAGCGTCAAATAAACAAAATAGTAGAAAATAATGAAAATATCCGTGGGCTAGAGAAACCGTTACCCCCTTTCCCCTAAAAAGAAAACAAAACCATCACAATAAACTCAGGACAGAGCTTTTTCCTGGAAATTATCAATTCGGTAGCTGTGTTTGATTGTTTCGTTCTTGTTTGAAAGAACTCTTAGATTCAATACAGTCACGTCTACAACATCGTAGTTTTGCATCCATGATCATTAAGAATATAGGACAAAATAACTTAATAACTTAGATTATAACAAAATCTTTATTTAATGAGGGTTCACAAATCAAACTTGTCCATAGCTAATTTTCATTGGGTCCCTCTAATATCAACATTACGACAAAAATTAAAACGACATAAAGTATAACATCTATATTGAACAACAATAAATATTATCAGATCAAAACCACAAAGAAGTTTGACATGTAGCTGTCATTATCTACATTTCACAAAAATATCAAAAATCGCACAGATTCGCAGACATCCCATTTACAGTAGAAAATTTTGTTAAATTTGTTAAATTTTCCAAAAAAAATAAGTTATACATTGTAATTCTAAATGCAAAAATAACGAAGTTTTTAATAAAATCCATAAAGAGAATGATCATAAATGATGAAGACACAACAAACAGAACATAATATGAATCACCAACAGTGTAAAATTGTATATAAATCAACATTAAAAAGATAAACGGCGAGATCAACATTCCTGAACTATAGCATAAACTAAAAACGACGAATTTGGATACCTATCCTTTGTTCTTTCGGTATTCTACTGCCGTTGTAAATTGGGCGGATGGCCATTGCGACAGCTTTTGTCTGTTCACTTCAGATAATATCAAGACATAGAAAACGAAAAATTCATATCTTTAAAAGCTTTAAAAGTACAGATTACCTTAGGGTCTGAGAGGAAAATCAGCTAATAGGGAGATAGTGATTAGTTTTGTCCAATTTCTAAATGTTAAATATTGAAGCTTTTCAAAACTGTCGTTAATCGGGCCAATACTAAAGTACAAGAAGACTTGGCCAGTAATACACTCTTACAGTCCACTAGAAGGCCCAGTGGTAATAAATAACTTTAAAAAAAAACAAGGAGTAAAAAATATAAGTCTACAGAAGAACATTTCTGACAACTTATGACTCTCGGTGAAGATAAAATTAGCTCTTTGGAAATTCTTTAAAATAGGTACCTAACATCTGCCTTTAAATATGAACTCATAAGACATGATCTGAATAAAATATTTTGTTGATTTTGAAACCTAACCCCATTTCAAAATATATTGATTGTGCCTTGGCTATAGACGTAAGCTTTTGTGTTAGGTGGATATCAAGTTTTACTCGATATGTCAAGTGCTCAATTTTTTTTCTATGTAAACCTGGTAAACTTTAACTGCATCTCATTTAAAATCAAGGAAAACCCTGAACAAATATGGTTTAATATTTTGCAAAAAAGGTATGGCCATTTAACAGTAAATTATTTCACTCAACATACTAATTTTGCAGATAATTTAATCTTCTCGAAAACTGTTTAAACAGGTCATCAGTTACATTGAGAGACATAATTTGTCGAAATGCGCATATGCAGAACTTGAATTCACACTAACGTCGGTATTTTGTTATTTATTACATACAATGCCAGAACGAAACCATTCGAATGTATTTCATACAGTTAGATAGAAGATTCAGCCAATTAACTTGCCACTTATATGCGATATTTACAAATTTTGACAATATTTTGTAGGTTTTTGTTGAAATTTGTTGCAAAGGACAACCAGAACCAAAATTATGCAGAAAACATGTGTAGCATTATGAAATTATTTGCAAGAAGTACACGTACCAACGACCATCTTACATGATTTTCGACAACATTTGAGCAAATTCTGAAAATCACTCAAAATATAGATAAAAATCACGTCTTTTATTATAAATTTCCTACTATTTCAAGCCTTTGCCAGAGTTCAAAATGGTTAAAGGATGTATATTTGGTTAAAGGATGTAAATATACTAAAGTGAGTGAGAACCGAGTAATCAATCTAAGACGAATAATCCAACTTTAGTAAGGCAAAGAAAAAAAATGAAGAGACACACAAATACAAAGATGAACAACACGGACCCAATAAAACCATGCGTCAGATCAGGTTCATCGGTAGAGCAAGCATCTCCTGTTTGCAATGGTTTGTAAGACAACCGCCATAACATGTAAAATCCGGTAGTTATTCAGGTGACTTCGGTATATAGTCATTCAATAATTAATACAGATAAAATGGAAGTTACATTTGCATGCGAAATTGTGATTTAAACCAAAGGAAAAACAACAAAATAACAAAAAAAACAAACAAAAAAAAACAAAAAAACAAAAAAACAAAAAAACAAAAAAAAAACAAACAAACAAACAAACAAACAACCAATCAAAATAAAATTTGAAAAAGTCAAAATCGATAATTTGACATGTAGCGTAAAGTCTCAAAACAACCTCTCATATGAAGACCCTTTTTTCAACATTGTATATTTTTCTAATATTTGTAGGCATACATCCTAACTGTACAAATTTATTCAATACTCCAAATTGTATTCCGAGTGCAGTTTGATATTGAGAATTATGAGATTATCCATGACTTAACATCTCATCTTTTCATCAAATTGCATTTAATACCTTCCTTTTCTCGGTTGCTTACAAATCGGCTACTTAAGCAAGGGTATGTTGCCTATAACTTGAGGTCATCAGTACAGAAGTTTTACGGTTGACATCACGATCTTGTGGACCGCTATGGGATATCTGTTTCCCAGATGACAACAGATCTTTCCCTTTGCCACAAAAGTAGTTAGTTGTCCTTTACCGGATTTGACTTTACAACCGGAGTTGACATGTTCAACACGGCGGCTGTCTTGTAAGAAGCAGGAGATGCTTATTCTACCGGTGCACCTGATCTCAAACATGGTTTTTTTTATTGGGTTCGTGTTGTTCATTTTTGTATATGTGCGCGTCTTCATTTTCTTTATTGTGCCGTGCTCATGTTATGTCTTTGTTTCTTTGTTCTTCCGACGTTGCCATTGTCCTTGGATTGTTCTTTTAGACTGATGGTTCGGTTCTCACTTACTTTACAAGTTACAACGAGGATGCATTTCAATGCAAAATAAAGTATACTTGTGAGCTAAAACAAGTAGTATTATGCAGCTTGATGCAGTCTCAAAAATTTTGTGCACACTTTCATACTGTCATACATTATTTCGAGTAGTTCGGTCAAAATACTCATCCAGTTACAAAACCTCTGCCAATGAAATGATAAAAACTACAGAACATGTTTTTGAAGCTGAAAATTGCTAAATATTCGAGAATAACATGTATGTCCGGCGTAACTTTGGGAGAATTTGAAACCTCAGTTCAATAATTACAAATGTAAAAATACAAAATAAAGGATGATAACTAAGTTAAAGGGCTTTTGACAGCTAATGTATTGAAAAATATTATCCCGCTCGCCAGAATATGAAGCTTGGGGCTCGTTCGCTATGCTCACTCGTCTGTGCTTCATATTCTGGCTAAAGGGTTGATATTTTACGATACATAGCTGTCAAGAGCCCGATAACATATACATTTTGATATATAAAGCAAATCCTCTGAAACTACAGATGCATGCTTACATAACATGATTTCAATACCGCTCAAACCGGTGGTAGAGGCTGTCTTGAACATACTTAGAGAAATGAGCATTTTTAGCAAAGCTCATTGTTTTCTAGCAAAGCTCATTGTTGAAGGCGTCATAGTGACGTAATGGTGAAGAACAACATTAAAAGAGTTGTTCCATTGCCTTTTTAAACATACATTAGTAGGACCTTTGTCTCATGTATATTTATTCCATTGACATCATTGTTAATCACAGATACTGCTATGGAAGATAAGACTCTACTGAAATATTGTTCTATCTAATCATTATAAAGTTTCATGAATTTGACAGCAAACTTTCATGGTATCTTCAACCAAACCAGACGAGAGTTATTTTATCCTGTATTGTGAGGAACAACTTAGATGCAAAATTCAGTCTTGTATACGTGACCTTATTGAATCTAGGAATACAGAAAAGCAATGGCGAATTAAACAAGTAGTCACCGAAGTGATGATTTCCGGGATAAAAACCAGTGTTTTTGGAGGGGATGTGTAACTGTTTATGTAGCTCATGGATATTCATTATTATTTTCTATTTGTAAGTTAAAATCTAAGCTAAACTGATATCATATAAATGTATGGACGAGGTCAGACAGTATACGATACAGTGGTGCTGATTGATATGTTATTTAATTATTATGTGTCTGGTTTTCTTCCTTACTATAATTAAAAAAAGTAAGACATATTTTGTAATTGTAATTCTTCATATTAAGTGCGGAAAGATTCTGTTGTTCTATGGAACTCTCTTCCTTTATGTTGCTAATCCATCATGTGAAATAAAACACGGTTATACTGATGATGTAGTTTCATATAAGAGGTCTAGACTGGTTTTCTGAGATCAAAAGATTGATGGGATTGGTTATTATTAATTATAAAGGACAGAAAATAGATATGTCTTGCAAATTAATATTTTGATATTCTAAATTTTTAAAGTGCATATTACTAGTCATAATGCAGGCCCTATACACAATATGTATACAGTATCGGTGCATCGACAAAATGTGCAGAACAATAACGGGTCATACTGTCGCTAACCATAATGTGTATCGGTGGTGTCGGTACCTTTTTTTTCTATGCATTAATTTGTCTCGGTTTGCGGTAAGCAAAAGTTTCCCTTGCCGAAATCTAATGATACTTCATTATCAAGTTTTCAGCTTTTCCCAGCTTTTCAAGTTCTGATTTACATTGAGTATATTTGTCTTCTATCAAAAATAAATGACAAAGAAACATATTCTAGAGATTCACTTCAATCCTTGAAAGTCTTCATATATTATTTACAATTTTCAAAAGCGAAGTAAGATTAAAGGGATTTCAATTTTTAAAATAAAATTGAAATGTTTTTCCATGCAATCATTTAAGTTTTGTTTTCTATAATCATTTCTACGCGTATGTCTAACTTAAAGTCATAATATCCTCCCACGTTTGGTATTGTGACCTTATCATTATTCTTAGTATGAGCGCCAATCTTGATTTTTCTTATAGTTGTTTTTGGCATCTCATTTTTCATTTTTCCCCATCTCCATTGTTATATCTTCTTTTTATTAGGTAATTGAATAATCGATACAATTCCATTTTCCGTTCATACCACACTATTGGGTCGTAGCGCCATCCACATACTAGTTTTGAAAAATAGTGCAGCAGATTGTGTCAAAATATGTAATAATCTGCCACTTGATGATGCAAGCATAAAATTTGGCACACATATTTTTCAGACACTTTATTGCTCACACTCCAAATATTCAAAATGGCGGCCATTCTTCAATATGGCGACCAAGTCGACAAAAATATACAAATGTTGCTGCAATAAGTTTGTCACGAGCTTGTATCTTGTTAACAAGAACAGTTTTCAATTGTCAGTGGATAAATTAGATTCTTAATTATGTATTGAGAGTTGAATATATGCTTTGATTCATTTTTATCTGCACTGAGGAGACATAAGTTGTCGAAATGCGCATATGCAGAAAAATAAATTCATAGTAACTTCGGTATTTAGTTATTTATTATGTTTCATGAGAACTTTATATGACCGTTTGAGACGCAAAAAGTCAAACTTCTGTATTACATTATTTTTTTCCCTGATGGTCTCATTCTTTCCATACATGGATGATGATTTTATCTTCGGAAAGGTTTTGTTCCCGCTAGGGAGATAAAAATAGTAATAGTGCATTACATGATACCCCGCCACGTTTCACAAAATTTCTAAGTTAAAAGGGGCATAACTCCAGAACTATGTGTACCGCTGAACCCAAAGTTATACTTGGCCTGTGTTGTATGGTAAACAATTTACATATGAAGTTTGAAGCCAGTATGTTATTTCATTCACAAATTATGAGTACGAAACCCTAAAATTCGCAAAATTTCAAAGCTTCAAGGGGCATAAACCCCTAGGACCTCTGAACCCAAAATTGAACTTGACCTGAGTTGTGTAGTAAACAACTTACATGCCAAGTTTGAAGATCTTGTGTTATTTCAATCACAAGTTATCAGTCGGAAACCCTAAAATTCGCAAAATTTCAAAGTTTCAAGGGGCATAACTCCAGAACCCCTTGGACCTCAGAACCCAAAATCGAACTTGACCTGCGTTTTGTGGTAAACAACTTGCATACCAAGTTTGAAGACCTTGTGTTATTTCGTTCATAAGTTATCAGTCGGAAACCTTCGGGGCACGGACGGACGGACAGACGGACGGACGGACGGACACACGACTGAGGGTATCACATAATACCACGCCACTTCGTGTGGCGGGGTAAAAAAACGTAACTTTCATTTCATTTCTTAGCACAACCAGGGTACACTGGAGACATCACTGCTGTGAAACTCAGCATGGGGTTCAATACCAGCTATACCAAAAACTGAAGTATAATTTTCCAAATACTATCTGACCAGCCCAACGACAAATCTGTGTTTTGTTCTATAGTTAGATAGTGGCACCTGAATAGACAGAATGTGCCAGTGCGGGAGATCCAAGAGTAACGGGTCATATTGTACCCGGATGGTGTACAGATCGCATGGAACTTAATTGGTACATATGTAATGGATGGTCGAGCAGGCTAAGTGTAGATTTTTCAATTAATACCAAACTTAATTGTAATCTATATTTCAATGTGCGTTTTATTGATTTAGGTGGTAAAAGGATAAACCCATTGCCTTGAATTTTTAATTAAGTACAGATAAATATCTTATATGCACTTCTGAAATTGTCAGAAGTAAGACCACTGGCATCAACACTTCAAACTGACTGGAACAAGTGTTGTCATTGTCAGATTGAAAAAGAGGAAGATTTAAAATGTTCATTGGGTCCTTGGAAAAATGTTAATGGGATTGACGGTTATACAATGATTGCACTAAATGTTCCTTTATTCAAAACAATCAACCAGATGCTAATTATTATAGAGTCTGGTTGATGAGACCAGGGAGAAGGAATTGTAGAAACCCGTCGTAAAAAATAAAGCTTAGTACCATCAGACTTTTGTTATACCATGGCGCTATGAAGAAAGGTCCTAACTTTGAAGTAAGGATAACATCGCTTCTGCTTACTCTCTCGGTACACCTGATCCCACCCATAGTTTTTATTGGGTCCGTGTTGTTCATCTGTATGTGTGTCTTTATTTTTCTTTTTTGTCCTGTACTCAAGTGGTGTCCTTGTTTTTTTTAGTGTTTACGATGTTGCCGTTGTCCATGGATTGTTTGTTCTTTTGACTGACTGTTCGGTTCTCACTTACTTTTCTGCCATTTTCTGAGAATGAGCACACTATGTTGCTACAATACGCTATGCTCTTGGTCGCGTTTAAGAAACAGTGTCCTTTATTAATCCTGGACAAATTCCTGTAATTGTTGCCGATCAATTTATATATGCTACTGCTAAGCAGATACAATGGCATTGACCAGAAAATTATCGTGAAGACACGTATGTTATTATGTTTGGTGGAATTCAAATTGAGATGGCAGCTTTCAGATCACTCGGCTCTCTTCTAGTGGACAGTGGATGGACTGGTGCTTTAGTTGTGTGCGGTAAAGCTAGCCCAGGAACAGCATGCTTCTAGCGCAAAAAGAACACGGCAAATGCACAAGGTGACAGCTTTTTGCCTCTTTAAACTGCGTTTAGATCCATACAATGAAGCAGGAGATGGAAGTATCTTGTAGATTTTTCCTCAACTTGATTTAAATGCAGGGTGTGATAAGCGGGCACCTGCAAGTCCACAATTCCAGTTCTGGATTATGATCTTAAGGATGGAGCTGACAACATTATCATAAGTTCGATCATTCATAATTGGAGAGGCAGATTTGCTTCCTTATTGTCAATCTTTCAAAGGGCTAATTCCATACTTCTTTCAAAGAGCAACGTGAACTATGTGAGATGGCTTCCAATTCACTGGGACAAAGTAAATCTACAAGATACCCAACCCTAAAATAAATGTAGAATTTCATGCTGGTCACTTCGTAATACACAAATCCCGTCGCGAATTTTTCGCTTTAGCTTTTTGATCAAGCACATGAATAATCAAATGCAATGATTAAGGGTGACGGAGGATCAATCGGAATCATAGAGGATCCATCCGCTCTAAGACAATAGATGAAAGTAGGACCTGAGGTCGCTCGCAAAGGTTCACAGTATGAAGACTTATCAAGTACGAAGAATTCCATCGGGGGAGTAGAACATCATGAGCAAAATATTTCACAACAAAGTACTTTCATTGAAATGGTATATTAAAGGTATACAACGATGAAAGACACGGAGAATCCTTTCATTGGAGATACGAAAGAACTACCAGCTCTAGATTTAAAGAGTGTTGTTCACCCAAGTGACATAAAAAGCGTTGGATATCACACTTTCGAAGGTGAGAAAAAATTTGAGGACGTTAGAAAGAGCTTACAAGTAGGAGAGACGATACTTTAAAGAAATACAAAATGGTCCTTTTTCGCCAACAACCAGACCAAACATCTAGGCTGGATCTAAAGCAGACACATTTGAAGGATCAGTGCCGATTTTTTTTCAAAACTTGTCATTTCCTGTCAATCAAGAGAGTATGACCTCCAGGAATTTTTCAAGCACGAAAATCCATCATTTCCTGCGTCTCTCAGTGATAGCGAAAAGCTTCTGTCATGTAAAAAGTCTCAGCTTGTTCCAATTCATGAAAAGAAAGCAATTATGCCAGACACAATTTCCAGTGTTGAAGTTATCTTTATTGATGGTGCTGTTTTAGTAAATGCAAATCCACCTAGAACATCTACAGCATTTGAAGAATATGTAACGAAAAAATTTGCTTCAAAGGTCCAGTCATATGCTTCAAAAGTACACAAGGACTGACATCGTGTTTGATCTTTACAAATCATGTAGTTTAAAGACACAAACAAGATCAAAGAAAGGTTTTGGTGCAAGACCAAGCATTTTTTCCGTCTTGCACACGCTTGGACTTGATGAGCTGTTGATTGAGTTTGCACAAGGAAAGAGTCTTAGGTGGATTCCTGTTCATGAAATTTGTAGATCTATTGGTTCTCAGATGTCTAGTGGGATTTTATGTTTTCACACTTTTAACGGGTGTGACATAGTCTCAACGTTTCGCGGTAAAGGCAAAAAAAAAAAAAAAAAAAAAACAAGGCAAACGTGGACCCTACTCTACAGAGATGTTTTCAAAAATTAAGTCAGTATATCCACTTGAAGTAACTGATCAGGATCAGAAACTGTTGGAAATGTCTTATTGCAAAAAAAAACAAAAAAAAAAAAAACCAGAGATCTTAGGATTTAATTTCAACGACATACACAGCTTTGTTCGAGCATGTTAAGCGCTCTGCATATCAGGTTAGTGGATATTGCTCTGCATATCAGGTTAGTGGATATTGGGGCAGGCGTTGTTATATCGAATGGAGAATGTAAGCCATGGGGTATGGGGCTGATAAAAACTGGCGAAAAGTTGGAAATTGTTTGGACTAAACTTGCCTCTATTCCCTGTCAACAGCTAACAAAACATGGCTGCAAGAATCAGTGTTTTAGGAAGATGCAAGTGTTATCGTATGAGATTGTCATGTACGGCTTTGTGTAGCTGTAACTTTACAGCAGGTATTTACTGTAGACCTTCATGTTGTTTCTCTATTTTTGTTTAATTTGTAGAGTTAGTGCTTCAATTAATAATTGTTGTACGCGTGTGTATATGCGTGAGGAGTTGCTGCTTTATTTTTTACCATATTCCTGTCTTGTAATGTAGTGATGTCTGTTGTTGTGCTACTACAAATCTGCTCTTAGTTATTTTTGTTTTATTGATAGGTACTAGGTGGACCTCTTGTATATATAAAAATTATATTTTGAGGTTTATGAATGTATTGAGTAATGTTTAGGTTTCTTATGAAAACGGAAACAGGAAAACACCTATTAGACCCAACATAAATCATATTTTTGTATGTATGACACTCCATAAAGAATATTGGCTGATAAAGTATTTATTAAATTTATAGTGGCGGTCATTTTGATTCAAAATGGCCGCCAATGTCGAAATTGAATTGGTTAATGTTCTTTTCTTAATAATTGGTATTAGTGGAACATTCTCACCAAATTTCATGCTTGCATCATTAACTGCAAGATTTTTACACTACCTACTCCACTAATATACTTTCTAAAATCCGTTATGTATTTCAAGCTTTTGTTAACCCGAAATCTGCTTTGCAAATTCGTCCAGTTCTTTTTATTGTACAATGTATAAGTTTGTGAAACCTGTTCTTTTAAATTTTGTGATAATCTGATTACCAGTATCGCTTTATACTCAGTAGTTTTTTTTTATAATCCCGCCCTTAAAGGTTGAGGGTATATCGGATTTATATAGTCCGTCCGTCCGTAACACTCGGTTTTTCGGATAATAAGTTGAGTTTCCTTTGAAGGAAAGTTTTAATGTTTTGGGACAATGTTAGTATTCATTAATACAGATCAAGTTCGTTTCAGAGTTATTGGCCTTGAATTCCTCAAAATCTGTAAATTTAATGGTTTCGGAAGTTAACTTGAGTTTACTTTGAAGGAGAGTTAACATTGTTTAGGACTTGATTACTTTTCTTAACATATAAATCACGTTCGGTTTTGATTGTGTTCGAATTTTGCGTTCCGGAGTTATAGCCCTTGAATTACACAACATCTTTAAATTTGATGATAACTTGATTTTGCTTCGAATGAAAGTTTTAACATCTCATGATATTGTTACTATTTATAAAATACAGGTCTGCCATTAAATTATGCAAAATCTTTAAATTCTATTTTTTTCGGGATAACTTGAGTTTGCTTTGAAGGAAAAACAAAATTTTGGGAAAAATTACTTTTTTTGTAAAATAAAGGTTAAGTTCGCTATTCATTGTGATCGGATTTGCATTCTTGGGTTATTGCCTTTGAATTAAGAAAATTCTAATTTTTTTATTGATTCCGAATGATTACATAAATTTGCTTCGAAATAAAGGTTTCGAAATTTTGAAAACATGTCACTATAAAATAGAGGTACAGTTCAATTTTTTACGTTCAAGAATTATTGCCCTTTGATTTGATTATGCAAAATCTTTATTTAAAAAAAAATTTCCACATAAGGGTTTGAGTTTTCTTTCAAGAAAAGTTAAATAGTTTGGGACATTGTTATTATCCATTTAAAATAAGCTAAAGTATGTGAAAACCGTGCTGTCAGTCTGAAACGAACAATCAAAGGACAATGGCAACATCGGAAAAACAAAGAAACAAAGACATGAGCACGACACAAAGAAAAACGAAGAATCACACATGTTCACAATTGAACAACATGGACCAAATTAAAAACCATGGTGAGATCATGTGCACCGAAAGAGTAAGTATCCCCCGCTTCTTATAAGACACCCGCGTCACTCAGTTCTGATCACTTTAATTTTCTTTGCCATTTTTTCTGTTTCCATGGAAACGATCACTATTTTGAAGTCTTGGAGACCAAAATCCAATTCATCATGTCCCAAGCAACCTTCCTGTAAAATTTCATCCAAATCTGAGTACTTTTATATTCCCCTTTTTGCCGTTTCCATGGCAACGGGTGTCATTTTGAAGTCTTGGGGACCAGCATCGAATACTTCATGTCCTAAGCAACCTTCCTGTAAAATTTCATCGATATCTGAGGACTTTTATTTCCCCGCCCTATTTGCTGTTTTCATGGCAACCGATACCATTTGATCAAAATCCGACCATTAGTTTCCGAGAAAATAGTCGGACAAATTTCGAGGCAAGAGAGAGAACAAGAGTATTAAAATAAGAAAATAAGAATTATGTAAAAACAATAATTTCAATCATGTCATAGTCAAGAGACTTTGTAAAAATAAGTATACCTGAAGATGGAAGACCAAATTAAGGCACATTTAAAATAAATATGAAAACATTCAAAACATTCAACACTTAAGTAATTACAGTGAGATAACTCATGAAAATCGAAAGTGACTTCAGGTAATCCGGAAGAGAAAATATGTCCTGTCTGTCACACCTAAATCAACTGTGTGTAAGGTCAAAAGTTATAATCAGACAAAAAACTTGAAGCGATGTGTATTGCCTCAATTTTATTTCAAAGACAAACGCGTAGGAAAAGTGTCAATTTCAGGAAAGTCAACCGTGAAATCTATGCCTTGAAAATTATATATTTAACTATCAGATAACAGGATTAATGACAAGCTGTATTAGAATTTACAATACGGGACTTCTGAGCCGTGTTCAAATCGGTATCAATACATCAATACATTGAGAGGGAATTACTACTTCATGAACACAGTTGAGCTAAGGGTGGTTTATATCTAGTCTGTTGTAGCGCTTCAGCTACAACATTGCAATGTTGACAATTTATCGATTCAACATTGTGTCGACATCGTTGTCTATCTCTATACCCTCCCCATATCGTTAACATTGTCGACATCGCAATGTTGACTATACCGATTCAACATTGTGTTAACATCGTTGTCTATCTCTTCACCCTGTCCACATCGTTAACATTGTCGATATCGCGATGTTGACAATATCGATTTACCATTGTGTCAACATCGTTTTTTATCGGTAATTTGTATGAATTTCCTTTGATCTGCATTGCCTGGTATTCTCAGTATCACTGAACAGGCAGTGAGATAGAAAATAACGGGTCAGTGTCAAGACGTCACGTGCGCGTTGCTATGCCGTTGCTAACGGGCTCACTTGATACTAGCCGTGATAAAGTCCGTATCAAAAACAAAATGTCCTATATTCCATATCTCCCTCTATACCTTTATGAACATCGTTAACATTGTCGACATCGCGATGTTGACATTATCTATTCAACATTGTGTCAACATCGATGTCTATCTCTATACCTTTGTACATATAGTTAACATTGTAGACATCGCAATGTTGACTATATCAATTCAACATTGTGTCAAAATCGTTGTCTATCTCTATACCATGTCCACATCGTTAACAGTGTCGACATCGCGATGTTGACAATATCGATTCAACATTATGTCAACATCGTTTTCTTCCACTATACCTTAGTCCACATAATTTACATTGTCGAGATCGCGATGTTGACAATATCGATTCAACATTGTGTCAACATCGTTGTCTATCTCTTTACCCTGTCCACATCGTTTACATTGTCGACATGGCAATGTTGACAATATCGATTCAACATTGTGTAAACATTGTTGTCTATCCCTTTACCCTGTCCACACCGTTTACATTGTCGACATCGCGATGTTGACAATACCGATTTAACATTGTGTCAACATCGTGGTCTATCTCTTTACCCTGTCCACATCGTTTACATTGTCGACATCGCAATGTTGACAATATCGATGCACCATTGTGTCAACGATCGTTTTCTCCAATTATACCTTTGTCCACATCGTTAACATTGTCCTTATCGCAATGTTGACAATATCGATTCAGTGCATTGTGTCGACATCGTTGTCTATCTCTTTACCCTGTCCACATCGTTAACATTGTCGACATTGCGATGTTGACAATATCGATTCAACATTATGTCAACATCGTTGTCTCCCTCTATATATTTCTCAACATCGTTAACATTGTCGACATCGCAATGTTGACAATATCGATTCACCATTGTGATAGCATTGTTGTCTTTCAATACCTTTGTCAACATCGTTTACATTGTCGACAATATCGATTCAACATTGTGTCAACATCGTTTTCTCCTACTATCCCTTTGTCCATTTCGTTAACATTGTCGACATGCACGAAAAATGGACGGCGTCGAAATGCTATCGATACCAATCTTGTCTTGAAGGGTCTATTGACTTGAAACTTCTATAAATGTATATAAATGGTCAGTCCAGATAATTTAGAAATTGGCCAGACGGCAGTGAAATAAGACCGGTCAAAGATTTTGGTCCTGTTAGTGCTGTTATAAACAAATGTCAGGTTCATTGTTTTCAGAGATTCAGATTACGGTGTTGATTTATTTTCAGACAGTATCGTATTGGTTGACACAAATAATAGGTAAATAAAGAGAACGACGGAGAATAGGAGATATTTATAGTGCATAATATTACTTGTCAATAACCAGTTCTAATGAAACTTGGCCGACTTTGAATCTTTCTCATTTAAAAATGATTTGACTCAATAAAGCACGAAAACATAACCAAGAGAAATAATAATATTTTCCCGCGTTTCGCTAAGTATAGCGGAAAAATGTTGTATTGTTACTTCGGTGTTCGGGTATCTTCGTTTGCTGTTTTAGGTAGGCGACCAATCAGATGATTTGGTATTTTTCCGATGTTCAGGTCTGTTCGATTAGGTATTGTCAGTGTCTAGCCGCCGTGCAATTATACAAGACGCGATGGACGCCGGCTTACGAGACACGATCCAAGTTGAAGTACATAATGCCGTCAAGAACTCACAGGACCAACTCCAAAACAGTATGACAACGCTTCTGGACAGTCGTTTGGAGGGATTTCAGAAGAATATCCAGGATTCACAGAAATCTTTATCAGACACGCAGTTAGCCAAGATTGATGAAACTTTATCCGACACCTACAAATTTCGTAAAAGGGGAAACGAAGAGCAGTATAAGCATAACCAGAAGGTATTAATCAAGATTAAGGAAGCTAGCAACCAGGTGGAGACAGATAATTTAACGCAGGAGAACATACACAACGCCAAAAGGAAAATCACAGAAGGTATGGACTTGATAAAGCAACGTCAAAAACTCATCAAGTTGGCTGATTCATCCGACGCCGGTTGGCGACTTGTAGACGAGTATATCGCAAACCCCTTGGCTGATGACTCGGATGACGAAAGAAAGATATACAAAGCCCACAGTCGAGCCGACAGTAAGATAAAGAAGGAAAAGATGAAGAAAAAAGTTGATTTCAAGACCGCACCCTATATCGTCAAGAAAACAATTATCACATGACATTAAGGTTTCGATCAATACACAAAACATAACTGACGATACACATAGGAATGTCATTCAAAAAGCCACAGGTGTAGGTTGTTTACGCGAGAAAGTAAACAGATGGAAAGAGATTAAAGGAAATGATTTCATAGTAGATGTTATAGAAAACGGTTACAAAATACCTTTTCTTACATTACCCAATGAGGTTGAGTTAAACAACAATAAATCGGCACGCAACAATCTTGATTTTGTTACAGATGAAATAAACAAATTATTGGGAAAAGTTTGTATCAGTCAAGTAAAATACAAACCGCATGTTGTAAATCCTTTGACAGTAGCAAACAATGGGTCAAAACTGAGATTAGTATTAGATGCGCGACATATCAATCCTCATTTGTTCAAATTTAAGCATAAATACGAGGACGCCAACACGGCTAGACAATTGTTTAATGAAAGCAACACCCCTATTAAGCTGAATTCTCGGCAATAAGAATTGCCCGGTTCAGAATTCGCGTATAAGTGGTTTAGTCCGTTTCAATTCGCTAAAATTCGATCGATATTCATGTAAATAACACACGAGACAATATAAATAAACGAAAATATCCAAATTTTGTTATTGCGTCAATACTGTCAATATTACAAGCTGCCAAAATGGGGTCTATTTAGGTTGTGTATTACCAGAATTACAATGCATGTTGATATTCCATTAATTCCCCTATCAGCGTTCATAAGTAACGATTTATTTGAAAAAAAAATTAAGTTTGAATACCCATTCACTTATTCTTTTGTCAGGGATAATCATTTATTAGATTTGCATCCATAATTATGAGAAAACTGGTACTTTACTTTTACTGGATAACGTTTTGGTAATTTTCAATTTTCGTTGGATTCGGTTTAGTCGTGTTTTAGAGTAATGTTTAGGTCGGTTGAGAATAACGTTTAGGTCATGATTCAAACCTTATAGATTGTGCTTATTACTATTAAACATAGGTAATCAACGATTACAGAGTTCGCCTCGTTATGGCACTTTGTCACAGTAACAAAATCTTGACTAGATGTTGCCTAAGCAAGGTTACATGATCCTACCATGTATAGTGACTGAGATCTGAACTTGCCTGAAAACTTGGGACATAAATCACTCATGCGTAAAAACATAAGTCAAAGTGACCTACTTTTGCCTGGATGCTGATGTACCATCAGGGATGCATGCCTATGCAAGGTTACATGATCCTACCATGTAAAGTGACTGAGATATGAACTTGTCCAAAAACTTGGATGTAAATCAATCAAGCGGAAAATATAGGTCAAAGTGACCTAATTTTGTCTGGATGCTGATCTACCATCAGAGTTATATGCATATGCCAGGTTACATGATTGTACCATGTATAGTGACTAAGATCTGAACTCGTCC
>MJUU01071841.1:60796-81717 GCA_002080025.1 Modiolus philippinarum
CTAGCGGCTATATATTTAGTAAACTAGTTAGAGAAATAGTAAAATATTGGAGAGCCAATGGTCTTAAGATAGTTATGTATTTAGATGACGGGCTCGGCGGAGGTGATAACTATAATGATGCATTGATTGCAAGCAATCGTATACAGAACGACCTGGATTATTTTGGTTTCAGCGTTGCACATGAAAAATGTTATTGGAACCCAGTGCAGAGGTTAGAATGGTTAGGTTTTTTATGGGATATGTCCGAAGGGGTTTTAAGGGTCACCCCTCAACGCATTGATAAATTGAAAAGTTCACTTTTAAGTCTCATACAAAAACATAGCCAAGGTTCGGCGATGTTTTGTGTGCGTTTCATAGCAGGTATAGTAGGCCAGATAATTTCGACACAAGCTGTGTTGGGTGAACAAACTCGATTAAGAACAAGATTTTTGTACGACTGTATACTAGCAAGGGCTAGTTGGAATTCAAACATAGAAGTCAGTCTTGAAGCAGTTAGTGAATGCATTGTCTGGCTAGAAAACATTGAGCAATTAAATGAGATAGGATCTCAGTTAAGTCATTTGACATATAACGAGGCTCAAAATGTGTACATTTTTTGTGATGCATCAGATAAAGGTTTTGGGGTCATTTGACAAGTGGTTCAGATGAGCAACCATTAGAAATCTTTGGTAGATGGTCACTTGATGAACAAGTTTAGAGTTCTACCTGGAGAGAGCTAGAGGCTGTAAAAAGAGTGTTGATGCATTTCAGCACAAGGTTACAAGGTAGGGCGGTCCGAGTTTACACTGATAACAAGAACGTAGCACACATAATTAAAATAGGTAGTAGAAAAATTTCTTTACACAGAATTGTTTTGTCAATTCATGAACTTTGCAAAAATAAGTCGACAAAACTGAGTATAGTTTGGATTCCTAGGAAATATAATTCACACGCTGATGCACTTAGTAGAAAGTCAGATTATTGTGACGATTGGAGCGTACAAGAATGGTTATCCGAATACTTAGATAATTTATGGGGTCCACACGATTGCGACCGTTTTGCACATGACTACAATACCAAATGCAAAAATTTTAACTCGAAATTTTGGTGTCCAGGCACATCTGCCATTGACACTTTTACGGTTCACTGGCGGGATAAGAACAATTGGTTGGTCCCACCGCCACACTTGATTCCAAAAGTAATTAATAAATTAAAGCACGATTTCAGTAACGGTTCTCTGGTTGTCCCCAAATGGACATCTGCACCATTTTGGCCGATGATCATGGACGATCATGACAATTTGAGATCATACATAGTAGCTCACAGATTTTTTCAAGGAGAAAATATAACAAAAAGGGGAAGAGGGCAAAGTGGCGTTTTCGGTGACCAGTATTTAAAATTTAGATTTTTAGCTGTTAGAATAGCATTTAACCAATAACATGCTTATGATATTTTATTATATTAACAGGTATCAGATTAGAAAACTATGTTACTGAAGCTATTCGGGACAGTGGGATAGACGTCAACAGCAGCCTGTACAAACTGTATCCAAAAATGTGTGAACTCTTACTTAGCAGCAAAAGTGACAATACTGTAAGTAATTATTTTAACGCTTTTAAAAGGTTTGAGAAATTTATAATTTTAAACGGACATAATGCTTTACCTGTACAGCCTGTGCACGTTGCTCTCTATTTGACAAGTTTATTGAATAAACAGCTGCGCCAAGAGCGCATGATACGCCCGTCACCACTTTAAAGCAAACTGATTAAATGATTCTTGAAATTAAAAACTCCATATGAACAAACATGACAAGGGACTTCTGAAATGTATCAATTATTTCATCTGATGTTAAACAGTCAAAAATGTATATTGTTTTAGGGGTAGTGATGTCTTAAAATAAAAGAATATCGATATGTAGACAGAAATTGCAATTTCATACTTTTTTGAAATAATCAAAGTACTATAACTCTGGAAAGAAAAATCCATCGACAAAATAAAACGATAGGGAGCTTTCTCTCGTCATACCCACAAATCCTGCAAAGTTTCAAGAAAAATGATCAAAGCATTCTTTAGTTAGAGTACGACATGTGGACGAAAATTGCAATTTCAAGCTTTTTGAAATAATCAAAGTCCTATAACTCTGTAACGAAAAATCCAACGACAAAATAAGATGATAGGGAACTTCCTCTTGTCATACCCAACATTCCTGCAAAGTTTCAAGAAAAATGATCAAAGCATTCTCTAGTTAGAGTACGACATGTGGACGAAAATTGCAATTTCAAGCTTTTTTGAAATAATCAAAGTCCTATAACTCTGTAACGAAAAATCCAACGACAATATAAAATAATAGGGAGCTTCCTCTTGTCATACCCAACAATCCTGCAAAGTTTCAAGAAAAATGATCAAAGCATTCTCTAGTTAGAGTACGACATGTGCACTAAAATTGCAATTTTAAGTTTCTTTCAAAAAATCAAAGTCCCATAACTCTGGAACGAAAAATCCGACGACAAAATAAAACGATAGGGAGCTTTCTTCCGTCATATCCAACAATCCTGCAAAGTTTCAAGAAAAATGTTCAGAGCGTTCTCTAGTTAGAGTACGACGTGTGGACGGACGGACAGACGGACGGACGGACACCGGTATACCATAACACGTCCCGTCAAAGACGGGCGTCTAAAAACGGTTCTACTTAATGCAGTATACGGAATTAAATGGGCTCATGAAGTTAACGGTCTTGATGATCCAACTAAAAACTCATTTGTTTTATCCGTTCTGGAAGCTTCACCAAAAACAGTCCAGAAAAAAGAACCTATTTCTACAAACTTTAATTGATCTTTGTAATTTATTTAAAGATTCTACAGAATTACTTATTATTAGGGATCTAACTATGAAATTGTTGAGTTTTGCTGGATTGCTTAGGTACGATGAGGTTAGTTCATTACGTTTTTGTGACGTGCTTGCAAGTTCGGGATGATTTTCTTATTTTGCATATAAATAAGAGCAAAACAGATCAGTATATCTAAAGTTACCACGTCAGCTTGTCCATACAATATGTTCTTAAGATATATTCATCTTGTCGATTGTAATGTTTTTTCGGAATATTTTTTATTTAGACCAATATACAGGTCAGGTAGAATATGTAAACTCATACACAAGAATAAAAAACTTAGTTACACGGCGGCTAGGACAACTCTGTTAAACAGAATCAGATTGATTTCTCCTGATTGCAACATAGGTTTGCATTCGTTCAGGGCGGGTGGTGTACATATGTTACTTTATATTATAAATCGGCGTCCACCATGTTTGGCGGGCTGTCGGCAATTTGACATTTGCGTTTAGTTATTTATGTTGCCTGTTTTAGTATAGATAAAAAATGAATGTATCAATAAAAACCGAAATTACTGTTAATTTAGTAACGAAGTTACTGTAATTCTAATTCTGAAAATTATTATTAACCTCAATTCGGAAGTTACTGTAAATACTTTTAATTCATGTTTAAATTTAGTACTAAAACCGTTTTTTAGTACTTTTTTGTAAATTTTTAACCGAAGTTTCTATAAATTCAACATGTTTTTACGAGGTTAGAGTAAATTTAATACCAAAAGTTACTGTAAATTTATTACCAAGTAATTGTATATTTCGTATCGAAGTTTCAGCAAATCTTGCACTGAATTTGCTGTAATTTTAGTACTGTACCGAAATTACTGTAATCTAGAAATGAAGTTACAAAATTAGTTCGGAAATTACTGTAAATTTAATGAGTAATTCAGTTCGAAAATTACAGTCAGTTAGTTTGGAAATTACTCTAAAATTAATTTTAGTACCCTTTATAGTTAATGTAAATTTTGTACGGAAGCTTTTCAGTTGTAACTTTAGTATTTACTTCAAAAGTTATGTTTAATTTAGCACCGGAGTTACCGAAAATTTGAGGTGGTGGACAGGTGGGTGCACTTCTCTTTTCTCCCGTTCCCTTTCTTCATTATCTCGCCCCTATCTCATATCTTACGCTCTCTCTTTCTCTTTCCGCCCCTCAAATTGGTTCCGAAGTTATTGTGAATCTAGTATCGAAGTAGTACCTGAAATACATTTGTAGTTACCATATCTTTTGTGCCGTCTTTTTTCTCTTTGCATTTGAGTGGTTACTGTGGAGTTGTGTGTTTAGTTTATTTTATACAGCTATGAAAGTTGCAAAATATTCATCTTTCGCGTTGAAATGGTCTAGATTGTTATCTTCGGTAATGGGACCAGATCCGGAGTACTAAAAAACAATTAGATCTACTGCTTTGTTACAAGTAAGACATACTTACAATTCTCGTCATTTCTAATTTCGGGATAGCCCTATTTTAAGACTGGAACTTCGGTCGATGAAAATACTGTAGGGTTACGGGATGGGAATGCTTTTAGCCACAGGAAATCGGGATTGTTATTCCGAGTTTAACAGGATTCTCAAAAGTTTGTTTCTTGGATAGGTTAAAACACAAACTTCAATATACTTTATTAACTGGATAAAGAATAAGAGGAGTTCATCTACAAACGATATCTTATATTAATTATTTTGTAAAATATTTAATTTTTTTATTTTGTAAAATATTTAATTTTTTTTCAAGAATGTGGTCACAGAATATATCCGAAAAATCGGATTTTGCTTAATTTAAATATCTAGCAAATCGGGATCAGAACCGCTCTTGCCCAACTCAACCTCAATGTATCGAAATGGAAATAGGTCGGGTTATAGATTCATTATACAGTCCTGATTTTCTTTGATATTTTGAATTTAAAAAAGTGGGAAACAGATGTACAAAGAGGTATTGCTACTTTCTCGTGACTTCATTTCATTCAACATACCAATTATTTGAATTCATAATATATCTTCTCCAAAACTGTTTAAACATGTCACCTGTCATATACTCTATAAAAATCAAAATCAAGTCCATTACATATTCATATGCTTAGATAAGAGATCCAGCCACTGAAATTATCACTTGAGTGCAATTTTGACATATTTTGACAATTTGTTAAGTTTTTAAATTACTAAATTTTATCATCGATATAAAGACTTAGTTCTTAAATACAATGCAACCTGTAAACATCTAATCAAGGCTGGCATTTCACATCCCTTATCTTATGGTAATGTTTTACATAAGAGTAAAAAATACTTAAACTCGCCTAACAAACTTATAAAACCTTTAAATCGTCTAATTCATAAGGGTTATAATTACGATATTGTCGTCAAGTCATTACGTATGGCCTTCTTTGGTATTAACATTGATTTTTTGATAGGGTCTTTGCATTTTAACTAAACACATTCTAAATTTCTAAAATCAGTATTGCATGGACACGGGTTATGTATTCCGGTATATACATGGAATCATTATGCTAAACTCCTCACAGGAAGGGATCTTGATGGAAGCTGTATACTGAGGGTACATAACTTAATTTGTCAGTTGGTAATGGGTCTGGAGCTGGCATGTCAGTTAACTGCTAGTAGTCTCTTGTGATTTCAATGTTTATGTCCGTATATTTAGTTCTTTCAGTTTCATTTTTAACAATTGACTCAGTCCTGTTGCCAACTGAATTTTACTGTTGTTACGATTGTTTTTTTTTTTTATTTATCACATTGGCTATAGGGAGAAGGTTTGGATCGAATAAAAGTAGTTTAACCCCGCCGCAGCAAGTTTGCGCATGTCCTAAGTCAGGAAATTTATTAAGCCTTTGTGTGTCCTTGTCTGTTTTCTAGTTAGTTCACTTTATGTCTATGGGAGTCTAGGATAATGTTTATTTCGCTGAACTTGATTACTCTTTATTTTTTACTCTTTAATTTTTTCTACTACAACAGTTAATTGCGACAACTTTAAAGTCTTATTTGTATTCGGTTTTCAAATAAATGTTGGTGTTTATAAAATAACGATGACAGTCTACTTAAGTCAGCAAACGCTAGAAATTAATAATCGTTGACTAGTGCCATGTGTTACAGTATACAAGCGACGTCTTCAGAAGCGTCGCTGGAAAACGCATTTTGTACCCCAAAAAATCATCATTCAAAGCGATATATTTGGAAAACGAGCACGATCGCTAAGGACTTTCTTTACATCATTGCATTCGAAATTCATTTTTGAATAAAATATCAGTTTTTGAAAAAAATGTTGGATAAATAAATTTGCATTCACGATTAAAGTAAATGTACATCTCGATATTTTCCCTTTATATCCTTTATAATGTTAGTGTATCATGCAGTAAATTTCAAAAAGTAGTATCTCGAAAACTAAAACGATGACCTCCATTTTTTTCGATTTTCCGGCTTATATTTCAAAGTTCTATTTGTATACGAAATTTAAGAAAAATCGTTCTAGTAGTAAATTACGTACACTTCGCCTTAGGTTGATAAAAAAAAAATATCAGATATAGTACTTTAATCTTTGCACTCGCCCAGAATTATGATCTCTAAAATCCCCTAATCTGGGACTGGTTTGCTCTTCTTTGTACAATTTAGACATACAATGCGAACGTATCGTGACAGACTTCAAGATAAAAAAAATAATAAAATCGTTATTTCATTGCTTGGTTTATACTGTGTATTTGTAGAGACTGTCTCATGTGCATTTACTCCATATCTCCCCATTGTTAATTTTTTCTATTCAATATAGAATCAACATTGTAGACATTGCTATGTTGACGATGTGGACGATATAAACAGTTTTCTATGTATCGTGTGCGTTTTTGTCACATGTACATTCACTCAATATCCTTTCATTTTTTTCTATATTATAGAAAGCGATGTCGACAATATGGACACAATATCGAATTAGCATTGTACACTATCGCCATGTTGTCGACGTCGACCTTGTGAAGATGGTATAGAAAGCGATGTCGGCATAATATCGAATCAATATTGTAGAAATTGCGATCTTGACAATGTCGTAGATGTAAACAAGGTACAGGGTATAGAAAGCGATGTCAACGATGTCTACACAATATCGAATCAACATTGTAAACATTGTCGACATTGCGATGTTGACGATGTAAACATGGTATAGAAAGCGATGTCAACAATGTCTACACAATATCAAATCAACATTGTACACATTGCGAAGTTGACGATGTCGACGATGTAAACATGGTACAGAAAGCGATTTTGACGATGTCTACACAATATCGAATCAACATTGTAGAAATTGCGATGTTGACGATGTGGACGATGTAAACATGGTATGGAAAGCGATTTTGACGATGTCTACACAATATCGAATCAATATTGTAGAAATTGTGATGTTGACGATGTGGACGATGTAAACATGGTATAGAAAGCGATTTTGACGATGTCTACACAATATCGAATCAATATTGTAGACATTGCGATATTGACGATGTCGACGATGTAAACATGGTATAGAAAGTGATGTAGACGATGTCTACACAATATTGAATCAACATTGTAGACATTGCGATGTTGACGATGTAAACATGGTATAGAAAGCGATGTTGACGATGTCTACACAATATCGAATCAACATTGTAAACATTGCGATGTTGACGATGTCGACGACGTAAACATGGTATAGAAAGCGATTTTGACGATGTCTACACAATATCGAATCAACATTGTAGACATTGCGATATTGACGATGCCGACGATGTAAACATGGTGAAGAAAGCGATGTTGACGATGTCTACACAATATCGAATCAACATTGTAGACATTGCGATGTTGACGATGTTGACGATGTAAACATGGTATAGAAAGCGATGTCAACGATGTCTACATAATATCGAATCAACATTGTAGACATTGCGATGTTGACGATATGGACGATGTAAACATGGTATATAAAGCGATGTTGACGATGTCTACACAATATCAAATCAACATTGTACACATTGCGAAGTTGACGATGTGGACGATGTAAACATGGTATAGAAAGCGATGTTGACGATGTCTACACAATATCGAATCAACAGTGTAGACATTGCGATGTTGACGATGCCGACGATGTAACATGGTGAAGAAAGCAATATTGACGATATCTACACAATATCGACGATATAAACATAGAATAGAAAGCTATGTCTACGATGTTGAAGATGTAAACATAGTATAAGGTATAGAAAGTGATGTGGACGATGTTTACACAACATCGAATCATTGTAGATATTGCGATGTTGACAATATTGACGATGTAAACATAATATAGGGTACAGAAAGCGATGTTGACAATGTGGACACAATATCGAATCAACATTGTACATATTGCGATGTTGACAATATCGAATTTACATTGTGCATTGGACATCAATGACTTGTGTTGTTGAAGGTTTACTCCTCAGAACACATAATTTTATTATTGTTTATTTAAGTCGGGACTTTATGATTAATGAAGTGACCACTCCCCTAAAACACATGATCCTACTCACTCCACTAACACAGTGCTGGCTGTAGTTTGATACTTTTTTTGAAAAATTTCTTTACATGCAATATGTGGCACATTTTCAAAATTACATATAAATTCATAGTGAAGATCTACCAAAAGCACGGCATCGATGGTAAGTAAGGAAATACCGGCATTGAAGACATTTTCAAGGTTGTTCAGGTTTGGCAACGTATGCATGAACGAGTCCCACAATCCACTTCATTTGGTTTGTTTAACAAGTAACAAAATACCGAAGTTACTGTAAATTCTGTTTGTGCATATGCGCATTTAGACAACTTATGCCTCTTCAGTGCAGATAAAATCAAAACATTTTGAAGCCCTTAGACCCAAATACGTATAACAATTGAGATAAAATTTAAAATCACAAGTATTACAAAATTTACTTGAATGAGACAATCAAGAGAGTTTTACATATAACGTATTGAAAATGCCATTTTTAACATATTTCCAAATAAGCTGTTTGCTCATCATCATTATTTATAAAATACAGACAGGTGTAAATCAAAACCAAAATGACAATAATTGACAGATTTGTGCCGGTTACCATCGTTTGACTCATGAACGCACTTTACTTAAGAATTGAACGCATTATTTTGAAGTTTCATTGGGATATGAAAGTGTTGACCAAAATAGAACACAAGGACAAATTTTCATAAATAGATGTCAGACATGAAAATCTAAACCAATCAAGCCCAATATAGTAAATAATAAAAGGAAGCAGGCTACTTAGCTGATTACGATAGCGCTTCATGTTCAAAATGTGCGCCCGGGTAACACTTTCATAATCCCTATGAAACTTCAAAATAATGCATTCAATTCTTATAATTACATTTTAAAAGCAAATTATAAAAACAAATTTATTAAACAACGGCAGTAGAATACCGAAGGAACAAAGCACAAGATTACACAAATCAAAGTCCAGAGACAAGGCAAAAGCAAGAACACCAAAAGACGGAAGACCAAAGACACCACATGCCTACAAAACACTCGAACGTTACATATACAACACAAAAAACTAAAGCACTAACAGTGTGAACTCTCAATAAACAAGAGTGACATCAGGTGCCCCGGAAGGGTAAGCATGTCCTGCTCTGTGCACAGCACCCGTCACACTGTCAGTGGGTCCATTCAGGGTAAAGTCGAAACCGGTAATGTCAAATCAGGGAAGACGCAAATCTAGCTGAAAATGTCAGTTTTTATTTGTGACACTGACATTTCATATCTATCTATGATGTCGTGGTGACGGCCATAGAATTTCTGAAGGGACGAAAGTAACAAAGGCTGAACATATCCCTGATAGTACATCATGCACATTGAGATTCTATTTTACAAATTAATCCGCCACGTGGTCATGTGGTCAAATGTGTTTCATGAGAATTGAAACTTCACATTGCCATGACACAGTAGCAATGTTTACCTATCAAATTGGCGGAATTTAAATGAATATGCATGAAATGTAATTATTAGTATTTGATAAATCTGATTACTCTGAAAAGCTTTGAAATATACTAGCGAAGTGTAAGCCGTAAATTTGTTGGCACTTAATGAGGTCTATTTTTGCACCATCGAGTGTAATTATCTAATTTTTACTACTTTAATCATGCAAGCGTTTTATCAGGATACAAAATCTGTAAACAAATGGTAAGAAACAAAGAACGAATCTTGTAAATTATTGATCATAAAACGGTAGAATAAATTTGTTTTGAGATCGTAACGAAAAAGAAAAAAATATTTGTTTTGTCCCAAGGCAATGTAAATATTATCTTTGAAATTACTGCATATTAACCTTGGTTGGTCTATAGACATCTTTGGAAATCTTGGTTTATAGCCTTTCAATGCAGTTGAATGAAGTTCTATAATGACTTATATGAATTTTATCTTTTATAATGCACTTGAAACCTTTCAGTACTCGTTTAGTTTGAATTCAACAGTGTTGTTTTAAATATCATATTTAAATGAGAAAAACTTGTCAATATCTCATTGCCTGCAAGCGGAATAGAAAAGTTGTTTTACCTTTTATCACCATTCTGCTTTCTGGGTTCAATAGATATAAACTTATAAACTTTTAGCGCTTTGCTATCATGCAGTGTTAACCTACTGATAAATGTTAGCACACCTCCCTTATATATTAACTGGCTCCACCATTTGATATAACTCCTGTAAATGGTCATTTTGATTACTTACGTCTCTCTCTCTCTCTCTCTCAAAAAAGCACTTATATCAATACCCAAATATCAATGTTTCTCTGAACACTTATCACTTCAACACATCTTTAAGTTCTGAACATGCAAGAAACACCACTTTAAGGTTTGTTGCATGACAAAATGTTCTTATTTATATAGAGTGATATCTGACGTCTTACATGATAGAAGATTGTTAAAATTGTATTAAGTTTAACAATGTGTTCTACAAACTAGTCGAATAGTAAAATCAAGTTATTACTACGTAATGTTGTTCAATTATTTGTTCCACGATGTCTTTTTATGTAATCAGATATACTGCTTTAATTCTGTTGTTTCTATAATCTAGGGTCAAATGCCTAAAAGACCTCTCTTGAATTATTGCAAACTCCAATTTTACATGGAACAAAGGGTCGTAGTACAAATAAGTAATAAAAACTCAGGCTTACGTTATCAGAGTTACAACTATTACAAGGCCATAGCCAGCGTAATCAGCTAAGTAGCCTGCTTCAATTTGATATTTGCTATATTGGGCTTGATTTGGTTAGAGTTTCATGTCTGACATCTATTTATGAAAATTTATCCTTGTGTTCTATAGCAATTTCCTGTTTTTTTTTTCAAACCCCTTGAAAAATCGAGGCTTCTTTCTAATATAACACTTTGTGGATGCCTTTGGTACTGGATTTTTGTTTCGATACTTTCGGTAATGATTACTTCTGTCAGACTATTTTTGGACTAGGGCTTTCTATATAAACTGATTCTAATGCTACTGAAGATAGATTACTCCTTAAAACACTGGTACAGCATAAAAAATCTTGGGAATTTTTAGATTTTTAACCTCTGGGTCGAGGTTAGACGGGTCTGATTGGCCAGAAGTCTCCGAAGGTACTTACTAGCCAAGTGGTCATCCCTTTCGGACTCTAAAATAAAACTTTCATTTCACAGACACTGTTTCTAAATTCAAACCCCTAAAATAAAAACCGAAGCTTCAATCCATGTAATGCAATTGATGGGTGTCCTTTGTACTGGATTTGGCCTCATATTTTCGATATTTTTGGAAAATAGTATATGCTTTTCTTTCAGACCAGTTTTGGATTACAGATATCTATATTATTAGATTCTGAAGCTGCTGTCGAGATGTTACTCTTTGAAACACACGTACAGCATAACATAATTTACCTTTTATTAACAAAATGCAACTTAGGTGTATGTTGTATTTTACTTTTTCCGATTTTTTTTTGTTTTTTGTCTGCAAAACTAAATTGTTTTCTTTATGATATAAATGTAATATTTACTTCAAGCTTTTCTATATCTTTCTCTGTTCTAGTGACTAAAACTGCCGTTAAACATGAACCAATCCAAAGAGTTCGATATTATTGCCTAACTAGATTGTATTATCTGTTGGTGAATCTTGTGAGGACAAATGGTAGGAAAATATAATTTTCTGATTTTCTAGAAATTTACTGTTTTGTCAAAATTCAAATCCTTTAAAAATACTAAGGGTTCATTCCTTGTATGGCACTCGTTAGATGTCCTTGGTACTGGATTTGGCCTCCTATTTCGATGTTATTTGGTAATGAGTACTTCTTTTTTTGACTACTTTTGGATAACGGCTTTCCATATTATTTGATTTTAATGCTGCTGATGAGAGATTACTCCTTGAAACACATGTACAGCATGACAAAATTGACAGTTTTTTCTGCAACTTCGGTATTTTTGTATTTTGAAAAGTTCAAGACACCCATGCTGAAAACCTCAAAAGTCACAGGATGTTTGAGATATTTATTGATGACAAATGAATCAAATCAGTTACATTTTTTATTACTTGATATTGTTGATCATCTTAAAATAATTTCAATACTTTTATTGGATCATACAAACATAAGAAAGGAATCTCCGTCACCTCAGTTTATGTCATGTCGAATAGAGGTTTCCTGTCGTATAATTATGGCTTCTTTATTTTGTTGACTACTATTGTTATACCACTGTGGAGATGTTGACCGTTTTTACAGATTTTTTTGTGTAGGTTGAAATTGTTTCTGTCAAAGTTGTTTTTTATCTCCTTATCTTTGCGTGTAAACATTAGAATTCATCATGTACTTAACACCTTCGTGTTGTGAACCGTCAGTAGCTTAAATCGATGCAAGAAATTTATTGAAAATATTTCTTTTTTGTAATTTTCAAAATCTGTGAAAACTTATGATTTTTTTAGCACAACTGACATAAAGGGTCAGTGTGAGCTATTCTCATCACTTGGCGTCCGTCGTCCGTCTGTTAACTTTTTCATCTTCTCCTCTGAATCCATAGAAGCAAATTCAACCAAAATTTACAGGGATGATGTACTCAAGGTCATTGACGAAGTCTGATCCGATAAAAACATGGTCGCGATGGCCGAACTTAGATTTAACATGGGACTCTATGGGAAAATCATATTTTCATCTTCTCCTCTGAAACCGCTGAAAAAATTTAACCAAACTTTACAGGAATGATGTATGGAAGGTCCCCTACAAAGATTGCCAAAGATGCCCATTTCTTCCCGATCCAATAAAAAAAAAATATAGCCGAAAGGGACGAACTAGAGTTTAACATTGGACCCGATGTGAAAAATCATATTTTCATTTTCTCCTCTGAAACTGCAGAAGCCAATTTAAGCAAACTCTACAGAAATGATGCTAAAGATCATGAACAAATATTGCTCATATAGTTCCAATCCGAAAGAAATGACCACAAGCACGGAATATAGTTTAACATTGCACCTTAAGGGAAAATTAAATTTTCATAAACTCCTCTGAAACAGCTGAAGCAGATTCAACCAAACCTAAGAGAATGATGTAATAAAGGTCCTTTACAAAGATTGCTCATTTCGTTCTGATCTGATAAAAAAGATGGCAGCCAGGGCCGAACTTAGGTTTAACACCGGACCCTGTAGCAAAAATTACATTTTCACCTTCTCCTCTGAAACCGCTTATGTAAATTGAACCAGACGTTAGAGGAATAATGTACTAGAGGTCTTTTACAAAGATTGCTCATTTAGCTCCGATCAGAGAAAAAAACATGGCCGACGCCATATGGGAACATCACATTTCATCTTCTCCTCTGAAACCACTGATTCAAATTCAACCAAATTTACAGGAATGATGAACTAAGGTCCTTAACAAAGATTGCTCATTTTGTTCTGATGAAACAAAAAGCATTGCCGCAAGCGCGGAACTTGCATTTAACATTGGACTCATGGGAAAAATCACATTTTAATCTTCTTTTCTGAGTTACCACTGAATCAAAATCAACCAAACTTAACAGGAAGGATGTACTATAGGACCTTTACAAAGATTGCTCATTTTGTCAAATTGAGCAAAAATCAGGGCCACCAGTACAAAACATACTATACAATAGACCTATGGGAAAATCGCATTTTCATCTTCTCCTCTGAAACCACTGAAGCAAATTCAACCAAACTTTACATACAAGAAGTACGGAGGGTGCTTTACAAAAATTGCTAATTTCATGGCAGCCAGTGCGTAACATTGGAGCCTATGGGTAAATAATCCTTTTCATGATCTTATACGAAACTATTCAACGAAATTTAAATAAAAACACGGGTGCCAATGGAGAACTTATCTCAACATCAGACCCCATTGGTAAAAGATCATTTTTGGTAATAGAAACATTTTGCCAGGTGAGTGGTACAGTCTCAGTCTTTGAGCCTCTAGTCAATGTGAACCTGTTTTTCTTCCGCTTATGATTTTAATTGGCATTGTTAATGCTGGATTAAATTGTATGAGAACATGATAAACATAATTCCAAGATGGCTGCATCTCGATTCTCGGTCAATTTGGATTTATGTGGGAAAACGTAGACTGCTGGGTCTTTAAAATATTCTCTTTAGAGGTAATAGATTGCATAGAGACTTTGCTGGAACTCCTCGACTCCAATATTACCCAAGTAATGTACCAAAAATACCAAAAAAAAAGAAAAGAAAAAGAAATGAATGTTGCAGAAGCAATTATTGAATGAATTAAAATGAAGCACATAATGATTGACACAGTTCAATTTCATTTCTGGAAGAATTAAAATGAGTGTTGAATTTTATGATTCCATTGCAATTGCTTACAAAATCTCAAACTGAAATATTCTCGCGCATTTGCTGAAGACTTTTCGTATTCATTCTCATTTCTCAGAACTCAACTGTCAACGACATCATTTAATATATCAGTTTTGGAAAAGGTCTATATATCATAAGAAATAGTTGCTATTGATTGGTGTAAAAACCCACCATTTGCCGTTGTCTTACACAATCAATTAATTCTAATTACTTTACGTATAACCCATTAATTACTTTTACGTATAACCCATAAATTACTTTACGTATAACCCATAAATAAATTCCTTTTCCAACAATAAAGGAACCAAGCAAATACGTTTCTATCAACCTGTTTAGTTTAATTAGTATTGTACAAGATTCATTTGCAGTATTCATTAAGAAAGGTTACATGTAATAATATCTATATCCATTTTGATTGAACTATTACTTGATGTTTCTATTCAAAGGTGATTCATTATATAAGGAAACATGAACTTAATGATAAAATAATGTTTGTCCAATTAAGACATACAGATCGTTTAGGCAATATCAAGCAAACAGTTATATGATTTATTCACTTTGAAAATTTTTATTTATGCTATTAGACCAGGAAGAAGTGATACAAAAAAGACAGTATCTCAAACGTAAGATATGAGTTCACATTTCAAATGAAGAACGCCATTTTTATACCAGTCTGACACTGAAACTAAAAGATTTGGATAGTTCATTGTAACCAATTCGTCTATGAACCTGCCCTTTTTGTCAATAACGTTCATCTCAAAGCAGAAATGTTCATATTGGTGGAATCACTGTTTTCTTCATTGAAATAATTAAAAAAAGTAAGTCTTAATTTAGTTAATTCCAGTTATATAGGGTCTGTAAACCTCGTTGTACCTTCACTTTCACTTTCCGGAAACTTTATGACGTCACAAAGTCTTGATTGATTAAACTCTATACATTGGATTGGAAGAGTCTAGTTGAAAGAGACTACGTGTCTCCAGAAAATTGTTATTTTATTCAATTTCTACATAAGTTAAGGTAATAAAAGTCATAATTCTTAATGTAAAAATATGCTGGTTCATTGAAAATGAATCATATGGTTTATTTGATATGTGAATCGAAAACCCCAGCATTCCACCATAGTACTATATAAGTAATTGTACCCGGGAACAATGTTTCTCATTCATTCTTGTTGGTCATGTGACGAGAATTACAAACCTTATTGGTCAAATTAAGAACTATCAAAGGTTTAAGATTCATTGTACAAATGTAATATTAAAATCAGTCTTAACCTTGCACAGGTTGCAAATATCGGTATTGTAAGAAAAGCTTAGGTTGACTGGGTGGAGTTACTTGTCATTCAGGATTTGATCATTTCAAAACATCAATAGCTACAATAGACCAAATGCAGGATGATCTTTTTAATAGATCAATAATTGTTTGATTGGTGAAGGTTCCTATTTATATTTATAGTAAAATAAAGTATGTAATAATGAAGAAATGTCTTCATACAGTGCAGTGATTAAGTTTTCCAAACGAAATTTGGAGACGTATTGTTTTGTTGCGTTTCTTACTATTATTTTTCTTCCATCTTTCTTTATTCTCGTCGCAATGAACTTGTCCGAAGCAGACCTTAAAGACCATCAGAATTAGAGGTTTCAAACTTGGTAGAATATTAGCCCCATGTATTTAGATATGCAATCATCAAAAATTTCTCAGAGGAAGGTTCATTAAGGTGACTTTTGGGGGTATCAAAAGGGATGGGGTTGTCCTATAGTAACCCTATGGGAAAATGAAATTTTGAAAGTTTTTCACAATTTTTTCACTGTTTTTCAAAAACAATTAACACTAGCTCCATGAAACTTATGGGAAAGGTGAGTGTCATATATGAAAGGGTTCCTCATCAGTGGAAATTTAAAAATAATACCTTTGCCATGGAAACCATAACAAAAATATGAAATTTTGAGAAAATTGCGTTTACTGTTGATGATTGTAATTTTATTACAGCTATATGTATTTCTTTGATAATAAGGGGAAACGCTGCCGAAATTTGTTTCATAACGGAGTACATTGTTTGTATAACAATGGTTGTTATGCATAATGGAGCATTTGGTTGCCATGGAAACGAAGTCAGACACCTTCAATTTTGAGAAATCTTATTGATAACTGTATTTTTATTACAGCTAAATGTATTACTAAGATTTTATAAGTGGAAGCCCTGCCCATTTTTTCTAAATGGGGTATATAATTGGTTATAATGGATAATGGAGCATTTGGTTGCCATGGAAACCAAGCCAGAAACCTATAATTTTGAGAAAAAAATGTTTTTATGCATACCTATATGTATAACGTTAATTATAAGGGGAACCCCTGCTCAAATTGTTTTGAAAAAGGGGTGTTATAATGCCCAGGAATCCAATATGGGTGTTCGTTTGGGATACTTTTGTGTTTCGCTCTGCGAACACAGTTTTATCTTGTATTTTGATTGTGGGATGTAAACACTCCGTCCATATTTCCATTTTAACTAATTCAAACACAAACATAATATTGATAATTGTGATCAACAAATAATTATTCGATCAGTTACTGTAACAATGTTTTTTATTGAATACATTGCAATACCATTGTATTGTGTGAACTTTCCTTTGGTGTGATTTCACTTTTATTTGAACTAACAGGTGATTTATCTACCTAACACAAAAAACAGCAAGGTTCCAGCTTAATTTAAATCAATATTTTAGCTATTCAAAATAATATCTATTTAATTTAAGATTGCAGTATAATACATAAAATAAATGAAGTATAAATATATGATTTCTTTGTTTACCCACTTAACCTTTTGATAGTAAATCCGGCTTTAGAAAGTCCATTAAAATGATCTTGAGTGCCAAAATATTTATTGGAATTTTATTGTAGAATTTTTTAATACATCACAGTAGCAAATGCTCTAGTTTTGGCATTTGCCCAAGGGTCGTGGCGATGTTTAGTTACCACATCTTTTTTGTACATGTATTTAAGTTTCGCATTTGTATAGGGGTGTTTTAAGACTGTGCTGACCCGAAAGTCGATTTTATTTTGAAACTTGCAATGTGTATCTCTCTCATGCAAAGCTCTGTCCTTAGCTTATTTTTTGGCTTTCCATTAAGATCATATTGTTTATTTGTTCTCTATAAGTTTTTAAGCATCTTTGAGTTTATGGTCGTCCAAATGTTTCGATTTTATGTGAAGTGAGGAGACATAAGTTGTTGGAATGGCTATTACAACCACTATAGCAAATGTGGTTTTGGGTTACAGAAGTTGTTGGACTAAATGTTTTTTCAATCTTTTTTGTAATCCCTAACCACTTTTGTAATTCATTGTTCTTAAATTTTTTTCAACATAATTTGGATTTAAAAGTACAGGTTTTACTGTAAAATGTCACTTTAAGTAAATGTCAACATTTTTATGAAACCCTCCGACTTGAATGAGGGATTGCAAATGTTGTTGAGATTTCAAAAGTGGTTGAATAAGAATGTTTATCAACCACTTTTGTAATCTCTAACCTCCTTTGCAATCCTTAACCACAACGGCAGCAAAATAACGAAGGATCAAAGAACAAAATTACAAATCAGAGTACAGAGTCAAGGCAAAAGCAAAAACACTAGAGGAAGGAAGACCAAAGACATTACACAACCACAAAACATTAACACTACAAATACAACAAACGCAGTAAAATAAGGTTTAGTATTTTTGAATTGAAATCAAGAATCACTGTCTTTTTAAGTAAAGATTACATTTTTTGATTAGGGATTACAAAAGTGGTTGAGATTTAAAAGTGATTGACTAAGATTTTTTATCAACCCATTTTGTAATCCTTATGCACTTTTGTAATCCCTAACCACTTTTGTAATCCCTTACCACTTTTGTTATCCCATGACTTCAAGTGTTGTTTAGTTTTTTTCAAATCCAGAACCACTGTCACTTTAAGTAAAGGTCAACATTTTTATGAGAGATTACAAAAGTGGATGAGATTTCAAAAGCGGTAAACTAAAATTTTTATCAACCACTTTTGTAAGCCCTAACCAATTTTGTTATCCATAATCACTTTTGTAATCCCTAACCACTTTTGTTATCCCACGATTTCAAATGTGGTTAAGTATTTTTGAAATCGGACACCACTGTCACTTTAAGTTAAGATTTACTTTTTTGATGAGGAATTACAAAAGTGGTTGTCTAAAAATCTTTATCAATTATGAAAGAAGAACATAATATTGTGCAATGGCAAATACTGCCAATTTGAAAAATTGTTTTAATTTAATTGCGGTGATTGACTAAGAATTTTTATCAACCACCCTTGTAATCCCAAACCACTTTTGTTATCCCAGGATTTCAAATGTGGTTTGGTATTATTAAAATCCGGAATCACTGTCAATTCAAGTAAAGATACACATTTTTAATGAAATTCCTTGAATTGAATGAGAGATTAAAAGAGTGGTTGAGATTTCAGATGTGGTTGACTTAGAAACATTAACTTTTGTAATCCCTTATCACTTTTGTTATCCCACGATTTCAAATGTGGTTTTCTTTTTTAAATCCGAACCACGTCAATTTAAGTATAGGTCAACTTTTTTATGAATCTTTTCGAGTTAAACGAGGGATTACAAAGTGGTTGATCAAGAACTTTTATCAACCACTTCTGTGATCCCTAACAACTTTTGTAATCCCTAACCGATTTTGTAATCCCTAACCGCTTTTGTAATCCCTTTATTTCAAATGTGGTTTAGTATTTTTGAAATCAAGAACCACTTTTGAAATTGTTCCTTCAAGAAAAGATCAACATTTTTATGAAACCCTGCAAGTTAAAGAAGGTATTACAAAAGTGGTTGTAACAGTGGCCACATGCAGAAATCAAATTAATAGTAACTTCGGTATTTTGATGAAAACCATGACACATGATCTCAATTGCAATTCTGATTGGGCTAGAAAAGATGAGTTTCTAAAAAATATCTATTAACTAAAACTGAGTAAGATGGCATTACATAATGACAATGATTACGATCTATTTTACAAAAATAATTTCATCGGATGAAATATGTTATAGAATCTGAGGGGTAAATAGTGGATTTTAATGACACTAAATATCTTAAATTTGCCTCCCATAGAAAATCAAATACAACGTACATCTCCATTTTTATGCAAACTGTCACTATCAATACTTTATTAATTCATGTTTCGAAAATATTTAGCCTGAAGACCAGTTTTGAGAAGTGCCCACGGATGCACCAGGCCCCTAACAATTGAAAGAAAAATAAATTATCTAAAATAAGAAAACAGGCCTCCACTATTGATAGAATGATAAAGTTTTTTTTGGTAACAGAACAACCACTTGATTATACACTGTTGAATAATTCAATGGGCATTATACCATTATTGACTTTTAATGAGGTATACCATGACTATACGGACTTGTTCAAAATGCAATAAGAAATTTTGCTTTATGTTGATTTGTAAAATAAGTCAACCACTTATTTCATAAATACAATGCAACCTGTAAACATCTAATCAAGGCTGGTATTTCACATCCCTTATTTTACGGTAATGTTTTAGATCAGAGTAAAAAATAATTAAACTCGCCTAACAAACTTATAAAACCTTTAAATCGTCTAATTCATAAGGGTTATAATTACGATATTGTCGTCAAGTCATTACATATGGCCTTCTTTGGTATTAAAATTGATTTTTTGATAGTGTCTTTGCATTTTAACTAAACACATTCTAAATTTCTAAAATCTGTATTGCATGGACATGGGTTATGTATTCCGGTATATGCATGAAATCATTATGCTAAACTCCTCACAGGAAGGGATCTTGGTGGAAGCTGTATACTGAGGATACATAGTGGATAAAAGGATATGGAGTAAATGCACATGAGACAAAGTCTCTACAAATACATGGTAAAAAACAAGCAAAGGAACAACGCTTTTATTGTTGTTCTTTATCTTGAAGTCACCATGAGGCCTTCAACAATGAGCTTTGCTCATACCTCATAGTGAGTTCAAGACGGCCCCTATAACTTAATTTGTCAGTTGGTAATGGGTCTGGAGCTGGCATGTAATTTAACTGCTATTAGTCTTTTGTGATTTCATATTTATGTCCGTATATTTAGTTCTTTCAGTTTAATTTTTCACAATTGACTCAGTCCTGTTGCTAACTGAATTTTACCGTTCTTACTATTGTATTTTTATTTATCGCATTTGCTGGGGGGGGGGGGGGGGG
>MJUU01071841.1:81825-94587 GCA_002080025.1 Modiolus philippinarum
GGGGGGGGGGGGGGGGGGGGGGCAATAAAACCCCGCCGCAGCAGGTTTGCGCCTGTCCTAAGTCAGGAAATTTATTAAGCCTTTGTGTATGTTGTCTGTTTTCTAGTTAGTTTACTTTATGTCTCTAGGGGTCTAGAATGATGTTTATTACGCTGAACTTGATTACTCTTTATTTAGGGGCCGACTCCGACCTGCCGTTGGGTGTGGGGTTTCCTCATCGTTCATTGAAGATCTTATGGTGGCTTTGAGTTGTTATTACTCCCCTTTGGGTCGTTGTCTCTTTGACACATTCCCCGTTTCCCTTCTTTTTTCTATTTTCGTACTTGACTTTGGACGGTAAGTAAAAATAAAAATTACCAACACTGTTAAAAAGAATATTATAAATGCAACAAAAAAACTTTAATCTTGTTTCATTGTATATAGAAAACGTTTAATATTAGATGTGGCGATCCAACTTCTTTTCTTCGTTCTCTTTAAAAACTTTTGACATCATTCGACGAATTAATAAATGCTGTGGATTGTAAATATCCTTTATATGTTTTGCTTGTAAATATGAAAGATACATCTTGAGGTATTAATTTAATCCTTTTCTATTATAACAAGGAACTCCGTTTTTGTCACACATGTGGAAACTTTCTTCCGTTATTGTTCGAAACAGATGTCACAAAGAGGAATGTTAGTAACACCGTACAATTTGATGGGTTCTTTGAGTATATGTCTTCTTTGCTTGATCCAGTAAAATACTCGAGTAGACCTCACAAATCCGATCAATTGGCTTTTGATTCCAGTGACCTGAAGACTTTACATATACACTGGCCTCTCACTGATACTGCTGATGTCTACTGAAATACAAGACGACTCTTTACTAAACCCTTCGAAGAGTTTTGAGTTTGATTTGTCTTCTGTAGTGCGACAGTGTTTTACAAGCAGACTAGGTTCCTCGAGCTAACCGACAGTCTAGCGGCGAGCACTAGTTGACCTATATTTCTAAATTGCGTTTTGTCATATACTTTTCTTTTCCAAGATACTCGTCATTGAGTTAGTAGTCTACCTGTTTTGGGTTTTATTCCCATGTTTATCATTCTGTAAGGAAGCAAGATGGAGAAAGGGGGGGGGGGGTTTGGTACCCATTAACCGGTTTAACCCTACCACTGGCTTTTGATAGTGCCGGTACCAAGTCCGGTTATCCCGAGTTCCTATCGTTATTTATTGTGCAAACTACAAAAGTATTGTTTACTCGTAGAGTAATTTGATCCATCTTTACTCAAGGTGAGAGGATTGTGCTTAAGTCTTTCGCTAAATTTCTTTTGGGTTTTGCGTATTCTTTGGCTTAGTCCAGTATTAAAGATATGGTCTTGTTCCTTGCACACTTCCGATCTGAAAACGAAGAAAATTTTCTGATTTCATTTTCTGTAGAGGTACATAGAAAAAAGAAGGGAAACGGGGAATGTGTCGAAGAGACAATGACCCAAAGGGGAGCAATAACAACATGCATTCTTAGAATTACTTACAACGGTTTCAAAGAATAAATTGATATTTATTCTAATATGACTCTCTTCTACAAAGCTATGTTCTAATTCTAATAATATTTTTTAGCATATGCATATATTTTTTTCACAATGTACAATTTTACATTTTATTCACTCAATATTCATTCGATTTTGTGTAAATAAATTTTTAAATAATGAATCACCTAAAAATCTACATAGAATAATGACAATTATAGAAATTTACAACAGTGACTAAATTTAAGACTCGGAACTGAAATTGACATTACCGTAATCTAGCAACGAAGGTGATGTTGTTATGAAATCTTATCTATGTTGCATATCAAATATACAATTTTCAATTTTTGACGTTAATAAATTATAAATAATAGTTTTATTCCTTTTCCTTTCTTTTTAGGCTTCAAAAAATAACATAACTAAGCTGTCAAATAAATCAGATATACAACCAGCTAACACTTTTACTGGCTTCGATTTTAAAATATCCTTGTTTTATATGTTTTATGACAGATAATGTGTATTAATTCATACGCTTATGCGCTACTTACATGTATCTTAATAAAGCAACGATTAAGATTTTTGTGTCCATTTATGTGTGTTTGTATGCAGTTTTCCGACATATTTCAATTCTAGAGCAAAACCCAATATTGCTCTCTAAGAGCCGCTTCGAATGCTCAAAACTCTTTATAGATATATTAGAATCGAAAAAAGATTATTGCAATTGGACTTTATGCGAATTAGATCATGGTCAGACCTTATATTTGTCTTCATTTTATACATCGCTATCGCTCGGTATCAAATATTGACTAATATAAGGTCTGCCCATGTTCTAATTCGCATAGAGCCCGCTTGCAATAATCTATTTCTTAATTTTCTCTATAGAGGGAACCTTAATTGAAAATAAATCTAATTTGTTACATCATTAACCTTTCAAATATAACATTTCTAAATACCAAATTCACTGCATTTTACTCATGAAAGTGTCACACATTTTCTCAAAGCTCAGAACTCTTTACGTGTTTTAAGTATCAAAAAATGCAGATGGACAAATTCATAGAAACTCAACAATACATTTCTTACCAGATATGCTAATTCTAATGCAATAATTTTGTAACAGTGAATCAGATTGTATAATATCTGCTGTAAAATCCGCAATCTAAGAGCCGTAACTAAGGACTTTCCAACATCTTTAAAAATATGCATTTAAATATTCATTTAAAGCAAAAATATTTGAAATATTCAAACTGATTACCTTCGAAACTCTTTTTTATTAACAGAACCGTGGAGTCCGCTTGAAAACGTCTTATTTTTACATTTCGCATTTCAATTCTTCATGTGACGTCACGTTATTTTTTTTGGTAATGACGTTCATAATTTTCGCGGACTTTTTCTTATTTCAATTTTTAGATCAAAATAATGTCATAAAATATTTTTCGAGCTATTGCTTTATAATGGAAATATCTGTACTATATTTTTATTCTTTGCGGAGCTAGGTAAACGGATACTTATGACCATGAAATCAAGATTTACACCCGCAAAGATTAAAATACAATACAGTGTATTTCGTTATGGTATAGAAATAATGTAAATGTTTGCCGTTTGGTTGTTAAGTTTGTAATTAGTGCGAAAATTGTGGTTTAAGTGGACTAAAGTGGGTGTCTATCAATTTGGATGAATCAAATATACATCTCCGGATTTTCTCCAAAATTGGCATACTGATTTATAAAGAATTGATAAATACGTGTGCAAAATTTCATTTCCGCCCTTCCACGCAAATTCCCAGAATAAAACCCCAAAGTTCGTGGAGTCTACTACAATACTGGCTCTATTTTTAGAAATGAAATCGAATTTACCTATAAACGTCATGATTACAACTAAGAGTCAGAGGCCCATTCAGGTAATCGTAATTTGATTTTTCGTATATAGTTTGTTTTATTGTAGGAACAGTTAACATTCAAATACCGTTCCAAATAGATATTTAGGTACAGAAATCCCGAAACATTCCCATTCATTTCGTATGATTTTACCATAATGGGGTACATTGATCCCTGTGAGTGCCTTGGCAATGTTTATAAATAACATTTACTGCCAAATAATGAACACAATGGAAAATACCACCTTCACTGATACCTTGGTAACGGGATATCATTTTGGATCTTGGAAATATACATCTTTGAAATCAATTATTTCAAATTTCCCCTTCAAGATTAATCCTTTGGCTATCTTTTAACAGAAATTGTGTCCACCCCGTAATATTTTGCCTTTTAATAATATTCTATTGTCGCCAGGTTAATTTTAGTGTGGTCGAAGTGAAGACATTTGACACCAACTATAACCAATTGAACGTTCAATAGCAGACAAATTGTTAACTTTTATTTTTTAAATGTTTTTGTTTTACTAAATGCATCGTTCCTTTGTGATTTATATACCCTAACAAGCCCAATATCCAGCCGTTACTATGCACCATCAACAGACGGCGTGTTTCTAAAATATGGTAGATGAAGTAGACGCCCACTTCATAAGCATGTTTAGAAGGGAGATAATTTCACACAATGACTTTTTGGACTGATGGTAAGATGAATAAATTGGTGCATACAGCCGAAAAGCAATTCCTATAATGGCCGTCATTTAGATTATTTGAAAATGACGTAATTTCACTTTTCTGAACAGGCGCATGAAAAACCATGATGGTATGTTTCTATGTCTATATTATCGCGTCTTCACATGTTTATTTGATTTCCCAAGACTAATATAATCTTCGATAATCTCCATTATACCAAATTATCAGGATTAATAAGGGAATTTTGCCAAAATACAACGCTGTTGAAAATGGCGGAAGTAAAAATTCGGTACGAAAAACTAATATTTCTAGAAAACTGGACAAGGTAACAAAATGAGTATACTATAGCACAACGAGAAATAAAAATATCTACCAATCGAGCTAATAATCTTCAATTGAAACGATTAGGAAAAAATTGTGTCAGTTCAATCGATGAAAGTTTCCCAAAATCAAAGGGCGATAATCCCGATTGTCAACATTCGCGATAGACGTCAACGCAAGTGAAACCAGTATTTTCAACCAAAATAATCAAGTTATTGCCTATGTTTATCAACAGTTGAACGTTGGACAACAGTGAACATTTTCAGCTAGATTCACGTCTTCCCGGATTTGACTACCGACTTTGACATTTTCCCGGATTGAATCACTCACAGTGTGACGGGTGCTGTTAACAGAGCAGGACATGCTTACCCTTCCGGAGCACCTGATGTCACTCTCAGTTTCACTGGAGTTCACACTGTGAGTGCCTTTGTTCTGAATGTTGTGGTTTCTGGTTCTGTGCTTTGTGTCTGTCTGGCGTCATTGTTTTTGTGTCTAACGTCATTGTTTTCTGTGTTCTCGTTTTTGCCCTGTCTTTGGACTTCGATTTTTGTGAATGTCACCCCTTTGTTCCTTCGGTGTTCTACTGCCGTTGTTTTGAACTAAATATTAAAAATTTGTAAAAGTCCTTGCAAACTTACAGCATAAATATTTCAATTTTCAGGTCGATTTGCTGTCAAAATTAGCAGAGAAACGAGTAACGATTGAGTGGGGGGTCAAGAATTGAACTTCCATTTCAATCTATACCCGTTCTCTACCGATTTTAATGAAATAAGTGCATGTCTACAGGTATAGAGGGGTGAATTTTGATAAAACAGGTGCCTTCAGGTAGATAGGACTGTACGGAGCGCATGCAGTGATTGGCAGTGATAGGGTATGCCTTTACTTGAGTAGAGAGGGAATATGGATATAAGAAAAGAATGGCCTGTAGGTAGCCAACATACTACATTGTACTAAGCAAGCTCTTGATAGGATCAGACCTTAATCTGACAATATTTTACCTTTATTATATCCTCAGTGGAGTTGCAGCTGATTTTGGCCCCATAAAGTTATGTATAAACACAATGCTAAAACATCAATGACTTTGCATTAACAAATGCTGTATTTATTGGGAACAATTTTCTAGGGTTGAGGTCTGTGGATTGTCTACACCTTTTTTGTTGCAATTTCCATTTTTGACACAGTAACACAAATAATTTAAATTTTCATTGCCATGTGGTATATATTAGAGTGAAATAAATCCTGCATGATTCAAATTTTCTCTGTAATAATTATTATAAACTTAAAGAATTGGTATAAAAGACTTTTTATCCAAAGTAGTCCCACACCCCCACAAAATGAACAAAAATCTTTCCTTAGTAAGGGATTATATTCTTTCCCAGTCTCTGCTTCTGCAAATATTATAACATGTACAACTGTAAATAATTCCAAAACCAAAACTCACACCCACCATGACACATATACATGTAGGTGCATTTCTATGACAAACCAGCTAAATTAGTTTTAATACAGAAATTAGAGAGGTATATAGGTATATCATGTAAAGAAAAAAATAAATCAAATAAAATCAATTTTAACATTGTAGATTGACTGCAATGTCTAGATTTTTCACATTTTAAAATTATCAAAAGTTCTGAATATTGTTAAAAATAGGGGATGAAAGTGATATAGCTTTGATACTAATTGATAATGTCTAACTAATATTAACTCTGTCTCATTGGCAGGTTTATAGTTGATCAGTACTGATCTCTAAAAGAAAAAGATGGGAATATCTTCACATCATATTCAGTCAATCTTCCATATTTTTTTCCAATAAATGCTGTATGTATTTTCTCTAAAGGAGTTGTTTTTTTAAATGAAATAACATCCTCAAATTACAATATTGTCACACTGAAAAAAAATAGGGTAAAATTTGTGTCATAAAGTCATTGGGCTTTAATAAAAAGTTGATATTGCACTCTAGTAAAAAAACAATTTATATATATTTTTTATTTCTTAAGATAGAATTATATAAAATAAGTAATCATGCAGGTTATACAGCTGGTTCATGTCTGTATTATATTATTTTTTTGAAAGGATATGGAGTAAATAAACCTTGAAATCAACAATTCAATTTACATGGGGCTAAGTATTTGTGATAATCTAGCTATTCATATATTATGAATCTAACATTTCCTTCTGTGTGGTAACAATGCATCACATTTTGTTTCTATCTCACTCTTCTGACAAAATATTTCCTAAAATTTCACAATCAGACTTAATTAGCCCAAGGCAGCATGAGCAAGCAGATTTTTTCCATGTATTTCCCCAGCATAGATTGAAAACTGATTAAAATGAGTGACAAAGATCAAGAGTGACACAAATTTTACACCAGGGTATGAGAAAATGTTTTCTCTACTAAATCATAACATGAAATACAAATAATTGGGATCAAAAATCATGCATTCAGCAGTAGCCAGTGTTGGAATTCACTGAGTTCTTCAGGAGTCTTAAAGGACATCTAATTTTCCACAAAAATAACTCACAAACAAATAACTCACCATCTCACACAGACATTTGGCCTCCCAGTGATAGTTTAAATGACTTTTTAACATACTGATAGAGAAATTAATGCCTAGTCAAGGAATGGAGGTGAAATGACAGCACAGTGAAATCAAGTATGCATATGTGCCATGCAGCCCATGTACAGCATGCCTTAGTGGTTGAAAATATTTTTTTTATATTCTACAAGCTCAAATAGCATGAAATAAGACATATCTAGTCAAGTATGCAATGGAATGCATAAAAATTACATCAAAACATCAAAATAAGCGGGCAAGTCAAAGAAACATGCAAAGTTGTTCTTGAAACATAATCAAATGATGGCAAAGGACAAAATTGTCACTACCCCCCCCCCATGTTGGAATCTAACTATGGAATCAGTCTGTCTCTAGACCTAGTGACAAGTCACAAACTATAAATGAAGATATCTGGCTTTTTGAAATTTTCTAATATTTACATGTGTTGAAGAATTAGAAATTTGACTCTTGACTTCAAGGTTGCCCCCGCGACCTTTGACTTTGAGGCAACAGACAGGGTTCTAATTAAATAAATTTGGCGTCTTTTTAACCTGATATGCATAATTTTACCTCTTTTATTGAAACAATATCTTGAAGAACAATAATGGTACTCTAAGCCTAAGAATTAAGGTATTAAATATGGGAAAATGCGCCGTCGGCAACTGTACCGTACATTTTAAAGATTTATATATGGACTAGTCATATGTTAATCATAAAGATTAGATCCAGGGCATCTGATTTTGTTAAACTTTTCCCGCTGGTTTGGTTGTCATGGTAACGGGTACAATGGTTTTAAGGCTAAAATATGATGATTTAGAGCTGAGAAAACAGCAAAATTCAAACAGATGGGGTTCTTTAAATACAGTCTTTTTGCAATTTTTGACCTAAGCAAAATAAAATTAAATATTCTGCTGTCATATTGAGGTTAAAATTTTTTTATGAATAATATGTCTGATAGGTGTGCAGTGTTGAGGCACACATGGGGTCTTTGGCCATTTTGAGGAAGCTCATTTTTGGCCGATTTTAAGGACTTATATCCTACATATGCAACACTGTTTGATTATTACAAGATTACAGTCAATATGTACTAGGTCTGATTAAACAGTTTACGAAAAAAAATGATGGGACTATGATTGCTAAGGTGGTTACTATGGTGGCAAAAATAGGGAATTTTTACTTTTTCAAGTGCTGTTTTGGCAGGTTCGACATTAATAAAATTCCTTAAATAAAGTGAAATGCTTAATTTGATTCCTTCATACACTCTTAATAATAATTGCTATTCAAAACAAATACAAACAATTTGACTCTGGTTGCATGGTTGGTTGCTATAGTAGTAATAACGGCAATTTTTTTTACATTTATCGATTCTTTTTTCATACATTTAGATTTCAAAATTTTTCTTAAAATTTGTAAAATTAAGGATTTGACATCGTCAGTTTCCCTTGCTCATTATAAATCATCATAACAATTACAAACTATACCTTGGGGTGCTATGATGGTTGCTATGGTAGCAAAAAAGTGTTAATTTAATTTTTTTCTGAATGCTTTTTTCAGATAAATAATAGGAAATTCCCATAAACTAAGTTAATGATTTGTTCTAAATTTAATTATAACCCGAATATAACATTCTGTGGCAGAAATCAACGATTTTATTCTGGTTGCTAGCGGCGTGGTTGCCATGGCAACGAAAACGGTATGTTCACCCTTATGTTTTCATTTCAGAAATTCTTGAAGCAAGATGAGCAAAATAAAGATCTTCACACCATTAATAACACTTACGCAAATAACGATAACGACAACAATTGTTAATTATATGATTTTGGTTTCTAGATATATTTCAACCTGGGCACAAGTCTATGACTTTACAAAACGTGAAGCAGACATTTATATATACAAAAAATAAATACAAACAAGGCAACAACCAAACACAAAAAATCAATAAACAAGAGGCTCTCAAGAGCCTGTATCGCTCACCAAGGCCATGGCTGCCATGGCTGACATAGAGGGATGAATGTTATTTCCAATAATGTCAAGAGTTTAAGCAATGTTCAATGATAGAAGCAACCTTGGATTGGAATTAAAAATTTAGCAGAATGAATTGTTTCTAAAATTTCAGTTTTCTTGTTTGGTGTCAATGGCAACTGAAAACTCCATCATCCTTTATAACCCATATCAGACCCCATTAAAAAAAAATTGGGCAGGGGTTCCTTTTATAATCTATATAATACATATTGCTGAAATTAAATACATTTTGAGCCCCCTTTGAAAAAATTGAGCAGAGGTTGCCCTCATAATCTAGTTTATACGTATTGCTGATATTGTAAATAAAATATGTAGTGGAATACTTTTTTTCTCAAATTTCAGTTTTCTTGTCTGGTTCCCATGGCAACTAAGAGCTCCCCCACCCATTACAACCTATATCAGACTACAATTCAAAAAAAAATTGGGCAGGGGTTCCCTTTATATTAAAAGAAATACATATTGTTGAAATCAAAGCATTCAGAGACCCCTAAAAAAGAAAAGTGGTAAAGATTGTCCTCATAAATTGTTGTAATTAAAACATCTTTGAAAAGAAAATTAAGTTTATAACCTCCCTTAGTTTAATTATCTCCTCTTTTAAAATTTTCATATTTAACCATAGGTGTACCCTACTGGCCGCCACCTTGCACTGTAATGACATAAGGACCTTTTTTGGACAGAACCATCTAACCACAATTGTAACAAAGTTTGGCTCTATGATTGCACATGACAAGTAGTTTCTGAGCAGATCTTTGAATTTATTTTCCATAGTGTCCAATTTAAACTATATTCCCCGTCGGCGGCCATCTTGGTCAAGTTGGATGAGGTATGGACCTGTCGGATACCCTTTTCGAAAGGTTATCATCTAAGACCATTGTTACTAAGTTTGGTTCTAATTTGACTAGAAGTTTCTGAGAAGAAGATATTTGAATCTGTTTTCCTATAGGGTCCAATGATAAAACTATGTTTCCCGCTTGCGGCCATCTTGGATGAGGTACGGACCTGTCGGATACCTTTTTCGGAAGGGACCATCAAAGAACCATTGTGACAAAGTTTGTTTGGTTCTAACTGGACTAGCAGTTCCTGAGAAGAAGATATTTGATTGTGTTTTCCCATAAGGTTCAATGTTAAAACTATGTTCCCTGCTAGCGGCCATCTTGGATGAGGTACGGACCTGTTAGATACCCTTTTTGGAAGAGACCATCTAAGGACTATTATGAATAGGTTTGGTTCTAATTGGACAAGCAGTTTCTGAGAAGAGGATCTTGGAATGTGTTTCTCATAGGGTCCAATGTTAAAACTATGTTCCCCGTTGGCGGCTATTTTGGATGAGGTACAGACCTGTCGGATACCTTTTTGTGGAAAGGACCATCTATAGCTAAGGACCATTGTGACTAAGTTTGATTCTAATAGGACAAGTAGTTTCTGAGAAGAAGATCTTTGAATGTGTTTTCCATAGGGTCCAATATTAAAACTATGTTTCCCGCTGGCGGCCATCTTGGATGAGGTACAGACCTGCTGGATACCTTTTTTTGGAAGGGACCATCTAAGGACTATTGTGACTGTGTTTGGTTCTAATTGGACCAGTAGTTTCTGAGAAAATCTTTGAATGTGTTTTCCCATAGGGTCCAATGTTAAAACTATGTTCCCTGCTAGCGGCCATTTTGGATGAGGCACGGACCTGCCGGATACAATTGAAAAGGGGACCACCCAAGGACTATTGTGACCAAATTTGATTCCAATTGGCCCAGTGGTTTCAGACGAGAAGATTTTTGAATGAAAAGTTTACGACGGACGACAGACGGACGACGGACGCCTAGTGGTGGCAAAAGCTCACCTTGGCATAGCCAGGTGAGCTAAAAACAGATATACTGTAAAAGTTAACGAGAGGATTTTTTCAATTTATTTTGGAAACTTACATAAGTTTGTCAGGCTATGGTTGGTTTGTTACTTTTAAATGTTTTTGGCAGAATTATATATGGAAATTTGCTTCAAATTAAGCTAAAATTTGATTGCAGTATACCATGAAAAATACTTACTGTTTAACACAGATACCAACAATTTTAGTTTGGTTGCTAAGATGGTTTCCATGGAAATTAGAATTTTTAAATGACAACTTATTTCTTGGGCATTTATGATAAAACATGTTACAGTATCTACTTCTGATTGGGCATGTGGAAGCTAAAACGTCCTGTTCTAGTCAAGTTATGACCAATTGCAGTCACACTACTCTGGTGATGTTGTTTTCAGGCTACAACCACACCTGAATACATCACATCTGGTTTTTGTGTTAATGAGCGAGGGGCACTTGGACACTTGCAGATTACTTTTTTATGAAAGTTTGTTCTTTTTGAAAGAAATTAAATTCACAAGAATATAGAAAATATTGAAATTCCATTGGGCAAAGTAAAAATAAATAAATAAATTGAACTGGATTGTCAGATGTTTTTACATTGAATCGAAGACCGTATGCTTTCAAAAACTAACACCAATTATAATCCTTTTCTTTTGTTATTTTTGTCATGTTTTGGCGCGGGAAAAAAATCTCATTTCTGATATATATAATATTTCTACAAATCTATAAATGTTCTATGGATTCTGTGAATCGAGTAGGACGGATATGTTTTTCCTTTGAAACAATAAATGGAATGTATTTACTGTCTAAAATAATCCGAATGATCGTATTAGAATAGTAAATATGAAGTTCTTAAATACTTTATGTGAATTTGTAATTAAAAACCATTTTGATTTTGGAAAAACGAAATGCTTATCGGTGGTGAAGGAAAGGATATTGAGCAAATGCACATAAGACAAAGTCATGGTAAAACAACGCTTTTATTGTTGTTTTTCATTTTGAATATATATAGCCATATCGAAGTTCTTGCACACGGCAAGCATTTTTTCCCTTGATTTCTAAAATATGTAAAGATTCTTATCATATAATCTGAATAAAACATTTGTATTTGATTGACGTACAGATATCACGCCCTGTTTAATCGATTTGTTTAGAACGGGTATGTTGCATATGACTGACGTGCGAATGATTGACAGATAATACCTGTTTCGTGCACATTGTTTGTTTAGGCCGTTTAAAGAAACGCGCATGTGTTTCGAATTTTGCTGTATCTTGATGTTTTACTAAGAAATACCCCAAAATGTTTCGAGCCTCATGCCGCTCGGTGAAATATCATTTTACTTCGAATTTGAACCCCTCTTTTCAAATTGTCTGGATCCTGCCTGGACAAGCATTTGCATGTAGTTGATGGGCTTTTGCCTATGGTTGATTTTTCTTTAATTACAGTAATACGTCGCATCTGTTTAATGGAAACTGTCATTGCTTGGCATAAAGCACTACTTGATCTCACACATTTAATGTCCTTTGACTTCGTGTTCTTGATTTTGTTTCCAGTGGGCCAATGCGTTTTCGGTTTTTCTCTTTAAGAATTGCCTTGTGTGTTTTACACAAAAAGACGCCCTGTTCATGTGAATAACAAGCAGTTCTTAAGTTAACAAGTATGAACGAAGCAGATTTTGTTTCTAGAAAACCTAGCCTTTTTAACTTAAATGATCGCGTAGAGGTTTAACAGCACGCAATATAGTCACATACTTTAAAAGGTAAAAATAAATGATAACTGTCATAAAAAATAACCTTGAGCTCATTCGATGTCAACAAAATGTCTAAAAGACCAATGATTCATAATTGTATTTGTATATTTATATATTTGTATATTTGTGAATGTCACACGTAAGAATCATTTAGATGTTTGCCCACCCCCCCCCTCCACACACACACACGCCAAAA
>MJUU01071841.1:94926-113221 GCA_002080025.1 Modiolus philippinarum
TTGTGATACACTTATTTGCCAAATATCTGAAAAGTATGTCAAAAAATTAGTAAGTTATACCCCGGCAAACTAAAAATACAGCTCTCAGGGCTATGACCTTTGACCCTTAAATAAAGTATGTTTGGACCATGTAAGATAGCGACGACAGCCATTTTCTGAAAGAACAAACATTACACTTTCGTTTCAGATCATAAAAGTCCATGGGGCTTTCGGGTAGTTTAAATTTTGAAAACTTTCCTCCTCGCCGCTCCACTATTATGCTCTTGACCACCAAGGGGCAGGTAGCTCTTGACCTATTTATCTAAAAAAATCTGGTAAGGGATTTTGAAAATTGCATGTAACAACGAACTGCTATAGTACTATAACTCCCAAAAACATAAAAAAATAATGGTATTTTGTTCTATGAATGGTGTTTTTTTATTAACCTTTATTCTATTTAAGGAAATTGTATTAATTCTATATCTGACAAAAAAGCATTTGGAACAACGATACATTTAACATTTTTGCAGCCATAGCAACCATCCATTCTTGCAACCTAAATGTATTATTTTCAAATATTGTGATGAGTATAAGCAAGATGACATTAACTGTGTGAAATCCTCAATTTAACCTTTTTTGAAAGGCAATATTGAAGGACAAACGTACGATAAAAGAAAAAGAAGATATGGTTGAAAATTGTCCTTTATGCTACCATAGCAACCAACCTAGCAATTAAAATCAAACTGTTTGTATTTGTTCTTGATATCATTTATCATAAGTTGTGTATGAAGGAATCAAATCAAGAATTTAACTTTATTTAAGGAATTTTATTAATGTCAAATCTGTCAAAAAGCACTTGAAAAGGTGGAAATTCCCTATTTTTGCCACCATAGAAACAACCTTAGCAACCATAGCACCATTGATTTTTTCCCATAAATTAAATATTCATACCTAGTACTTATTAACTGTAATCTTCAAACTTTCCAACATTGTTGCATATGTCTGGTATAATTCCCTAAAATTGGTCAAAAATGAGCTATCCTCAAAATGGCCAAAGATCCCCATGTGCCTCAACCCTATATCCTATCAGACATAAAATATTCAATTTTTTTTAACCTGAATATGTCAGCAGAATATCTAATTTTACTTTAACAAGGTGAAAAAATCGCATGAAGAATGCACTTATAGAACCACATGTATTTGAATTTTGCTGTTTTTCAGCTCTAAATGGTCATATTTTAGCTTAAAATCAAGCAAAGCCGTTCCCATGGCAACCAAACTACTGGGATAATGTTTAGGTCCTTTTTGTTCTTAAGTCATAGACTTGTATTGAGAGGAAGTCTATGACCATGCGTGCCCCACCCTTTATATAATATGGTAGTATTTACAGAAAATTGATGTTAAAAACGATATCATTGTCTTTTTTTATCGCTTTACTTATTTCCTTTTTAATTTCCTAAGAAAAACTCATGTCTATATAAAATTCTATTTTCTTTCAAATTGATTAGTGAACCTCCTTAAAAAGAATCTATGTTAATTTTCTAATAAATCTATTATAAGAAACAAAACACAAATCTTATGTAAATCTTCCATCTATTAATAATAAATGCCTTGACGGAACTATCTATCAACTTTTTATGGATTATGCCTTTTTATTTTAAAACTGTATTCATAATTACACTGTCGCAAAAAATTTATAAAATTTTACATTAAAAAATCATCTTTTAGATGTAATAATTATAATAGCCTTTATTGCCTCGTTCACCTCTGGTCCAACAGCAGTGGTATCGGCCCAATGGTTTCAAAATACTAAAATACTGAAGTTGCATAATAAACAGCAAATTTAGTTACACAAATGCTGTACACTTGTTTCAAGGAGTAACCTCTCATCAGCAGCATTAGAATCAAATAATATGGAAAACCATAATCCAAAAGTAGTCAAAAAGAAGAACTCATTACCAAAGATATCGAAATAGGAGGCAAAATATAGTACAAGAGACATCCACCGAGTGCTATACATGGAATGAAGCCTCAGTACAATTAAGTTATTCAATACAGTTTTACAATAGTGCTTTGATCTAAAACCCGTTTGACAAATTATGATTAATGACTTTGTAGATAAATTATTATATCATGTATTAAAAACATGTTTTTCTATTATTTTACCGACAATAGGTCGCACTGAGACTGGTCTGCAATTATTTACAGTATGTTCATCTACAGATTTGATAAAAGGGGTCACCTAGCAATCGTCCAATCATTTATTTCAACACTACAACTTTCTATTAAAAATTCAAAATGTGTGTCAAAACATTTACAATAACATACGAGTTAATCTTTTATAACTTCACAGAAATATTATCTAAACCAGTAGCATTTGCTGTTGACATACCATGTATTTCCTTTTCAACAAAAGATTCAGACATTTTGGGGATAGAAAATTAAATTGGTTCTATTAGATGTTTTACATCAGGTAATGAATCATCAAAATTTTTAACAAGATTATGACCAATATTGCAAAAGAAATTGTTATTATTCAACATTTTCGGAAATTATTTTACCATCAACTCCCAAATAAGATGTACTAATTAAATTTGATTTTGATGGTATAAATTGTTTCAAGCGTTCCAACTTGTCTTTTGGTTTCATTGACGACTGCTCTACAGCTTCATCGACATAAGTTCGTTTCGCTTTTTTTTACTTTTCCAACTACGACATTACATGATCGCTTATATGATTCCCAATCAGTGCTGTTAGATTTCAATGCCTTTGAATGTAAATATTCTCGTTGGTGCATAGCTTATATGATGCCATCGTTTATCTACTGTTTAGAGTTAATGTTCATTCTTTTTTCTTTGTATGGTAGGTGTTTATCAATGATCTCAGTAAACATCTTAAATGTTGACCACATCTCACTAACATCATGCGTTAATTTTATAGATTCCCAGTTCCCCAATCAACAGTGATTCGTTAAGATATTTAAAATCTCTATCTTTTATTGTTGTGTGTTAAACTACGAAAGTTCATAAAATTTGATATCAAAATCCTGTCTTCATTGTTTTCTTCGACATGTTTTTTAAACTGTTGCTATTTTAGTGCAATCAAAGGCAAAAAAATAATGTACCTTCGCATTTTTAATATCGATTGTAAATTATTGATAAACGTCTACTGGAGACCACTCAATGTTAATTATCCTCGTATGAAGGTAGTGTTAATCTGTTTTCCCTAAAGACAAAATATTGACTAATCCATAATTTTCTCTCTTTGAAGATACTGTTTTTTGCGACTATCAGTGATAGATTTCAATAACTAGACTTAAAGATCGCTACAGTTTTTATGTGGGTATTATTTAGATTAATGAGAAAAAAAATCTTCAGACATATATAAAATAAAGTCACTGATTTAAGAAAGTACAAACTTTTATCTGTGTATTTTCTAGCTTTTGAGTAAATATTTCTCCTTAGTCAATAGAATAGTTATTCTAGCGTCCAGTTCTTAAATTCTGTTTTTTTTTTCACTTAAAGACTGTCAGATCAAGGATAGGAGGTACAAAAATTAAAACTTCGGACAAATTTTATGAATTGATTGACATTTAACGCATGTCCAAAAAATGTTACTAGGGCTGTCACAAAACAAAAACCTAATCGTGCAGTGGAAATTCATATGAACCTGTACTCATCTTTTGTCTCATGGATACAATTAATTTAAAAAATCTTCCTGCTTTAAGAACCTTCTAATTATGTACAAGTGAAGGTAAAGTTCTAAATGAGATAGCATTTATGCACCATCTGTGACTTTTGAGGTTTATTATCTATCCAAATATCAATTTTTAAATTGACTTTAATCATGCTCAAGTTTTATCACTCTACAAATCAGCCAACCGAAATGAAAAAAAAAAAAAAACAAAGAGCGCATCTGGTAAATTATTTAGCACAACATTTATAAAATTTATAAAATAAGTTTGTATTGATAGCGTAACGAAAAAAGAAAATTACTTGTTTTGTCCCAAGGTAATAACTGCATATTAACCTCGTTTGATGTATGGACAACTTTGTTTAAGCATTGTTTATAACCTATCAGTGCAGTGGAGCTAAATTCTACAATACAAACTGTAACTTATTTTAATTGCACTTGAAGTCCTTAAGTACTCGTTCACTTTGAATTCAACGATGTTGTTTGCCACAATATCAAATAAGTGGACAAAAATCGTGTTTTCTTACCCTGCTACAGGAATCAGACGATTATTTTTCGTCATCATACTTCCTGCTAGCATTAATGGATAATAAACTTTATCAGGGTAAGATGTCATTTAGTGTCCAAATATTGATAACAAGAATACAGAAATAACTAGAGGCTTCCAGGAGCCTGTATCGCTCACCTGGCTTTCATTTGTCACACTCAAGCTAACATTGTAAGTTATACAGTTGAACTTAAGTCTCTCCAATTTTGGTAGCTCGAACACCACTAATATCTTGAACTGTATTTTAAGTCTGATCATGTTTTACTATAATATTTCTTTATTGGGCTTTTTTCACAAAAACGTTCTTGTTAAGGACCACTTTGAACACCAGTTTTGAAATCGAGACATCATTTTGTAAATGGCGGTCAATAACAATTTTTAAAACCATATTTTTAAGTTACGACTTCAATATCTATTTGGAAACCAAATTTCATTGAAATCGGACAATGTTGAATTTCCCCGCCTTTTTTTGGCAGTCATTTGAAAATAGCAGTCAACAAACAATTTTCAACACCGGTTTTGAAGTAGCGACATCAATATCTATTTAGAAACCAAATTTCATTGAAATCGGACAATGCTGCATTTTCCCGCCTTTTTTGGATGCCATTTTGAAAATGGCGGTCAGCAAACAATTTTCAAGGCTGTAAAGTAGACGGGGAAGATTCAGGACATAACATATATTAGATACATCGGCAAACGAACACCGAAGCAAGAACGAGGAAAGGGGAAATTCAAGAACCACAAATCCAAAATCACGTCAACACGAACCGAGACAGCATGACAAAGACAAAACATAAGAATATAAGAATCAGAACACAAGGACGTTAAGCAGACGGGGAAGAATCAGGATATTACATATAAGAACGTAGACGGAGAAGAATCAGGACATTATATATAAGAGGGTGAAATAGGTAGACAGGGTTGATTCAGGACACTTTTTTTAATATATAATGTCCCGAATCGTCCACGTCTAAGTCCTTATCTATCATATATAATGTCGTTATTCTTCCCCGTCTAATATACGTCCTTATATATAATGTCCTGAATCTTTCCCGTCTACTTTACGGACTCATGTCCTGATTCTTCACTGTCTAATTTACACTCTTATATATAATATCCCGAATCTTCCCCGTCTACTTTACGGCCTTGTCAGCGTTATGCATGTCAGTTCGTTTGTTATAAATTGAAATCTTGTCTTTATTTTCCTATAAAAGCATTCTTTCCTGTATGTGTCGAACACTCTGAAAATCAGGAAATGAGAATCTCCAAAGTTTTCGATTTGATCTGCACTAAAGAGACATAAGCTGTTGAAATGCAAATATGCAAAAACTAAGTTAACAGTAACTTCGGTAATGTGTTGTATGGCATCAATTTATCTACACCCAAAAGACATAAATTGTCAAAAATTGCCATCTGCAGAAGTGATATTAATTCCTATTTTTGTGTTCTTGTGATCAGTACGTGGACGCTTAATGACATCTTACCCTTATAAAGTTTATTATCCATTTATGCTAGCAGGAAGTATAATGAAGGAAAATTATCGTTTGATTCCTGTAGCAGGGAATATGATGAACGACAAGGAAACAATAAGAAGGGAAACGGGATTGTGTCAAAAAGACAACGACCCAAAGGTGAGTAATAACTACTCAAAGCCACCATTAGATATTGAACGGTGAGGAAACTCCACACCCAACGGCAGGTCGGATTTGGCCCCTTTGATAAAGAGTAATCAAGTTAAGCGAAATAAACACCATCCTTGACTCCTATAGACATTAAGTAAATAAAGTAGAAAACAGACAAGACAAACAAAGGCTTAATAATTTTCTTGACTTAGGACAGGCGCAAACTTGCTGCTGCTGGGTTAATCTAGTTTTATTGGGCCCAAACCTTCCCCCTAGCCAATGTGATCAATCAAGAAAACAATAGTAACAACAGTAAAATTCAGCTAGCAACAGGACTGAGTCGGTTGTGAAAAATGAAACTGGTAGAACTAAATATACGGACATAAACATGAAATCACAAAAGACTACTAGCAGTTAACTGACATGCCAGCTCTAGACCTATTTCCAACTGACAAATAAAATAATGTACCCTCAGTATACAGCTTCCACCAAGATCAATTCCCATGAGGAGTTTAGCATAATGATTCATGCATATACCAGAATACATAACCCGTGCCCAAGTAATATTGATTTTAGAAATTTAGAATGTGCTTAGTTAAGACGCAAAGATCCTATCACAAATCAATGTTAATACCAAAGTAAGTGAGAACCGAACCGTCAATCTAAGAGTGAACAACCAAGGACAATGGCAACACCAGAAACAAAAAAAGGGGAGAAAAAAAACAAAGACATAACATGGGTACAGCACAGAAAAGAAAAATGAAGACACTCACACACAAAGATGAACAACACGGACCCAATATAAAACCATGGGTGAGATCAGGTGCACCGGTAGAGTCAGCATCTCCTGCTTCTTATAAGACACCCGCCGTGTTGAACATGTCAAATCCGGTAGTAAAGTCAAATTCGGTAGAGGAAACAACAATTAAGCTTTAAAGGGAAAGATCTGTTGTCATGTGGGAAACAGATATCCCATAGCGGTCCACAAGATGATGATGTCGACCGTAAAACTTCTGGAGGGATGACTTCAAGTTCTTGTTGAAGTAGCCTATTTGTGAGCGACCGGGCTCTATCAAGGAAGTCATTGTATCGAACACAGGCTCTTGAATAGCGAATGAGCTGGGAGATGTAAACTCCATATGCCGGCGCTTTTGGGATGTTGCTACAAAGAAAAGGGAAGTTTACTATTGGAAAGGTGAAGTCATCGCGTTTGTCGTACAGCTTAGTTTGAAGTCTCCCTCTGTTGTCAATTTCAAGGTGAAGGTCAAGGAACGAGGCTGATGTAGAAGTGTCTGTGGCCATACGTAATGACTTTTTGTTTTGTTTTCACTTATTTAATGTTGTGGCAAATAACACCGTTGAATTCAAAGTGAAAGAGTACTTAAGGACTTTAATTGCTTTTTTAAAGATAAAATTCAAATAAGTTATTATAGAGTTTAGCTTAGTTATAAACAATGCTTAAGCAAAAATGTCCATATTTTACGATAAATTATGGAGTGAATGAACACGAGACCATTACACATACCTTAACTCCAACTGCAATTGATTTTAATGAGCTGTATGGCCATTTCGGAAATTAATTCCTCATCAGCAGCACTAGAACCAAAGGATAGGAAATCAACGATATAAAAAATGTCAAAAAAAAACATAAAACCAAAAGAAATCCGAATGATCAGTAATATCAAATATGTATCAACCGAGGTTAATGTGCAGTTATAGAATGTAATTATATTGACATTGCATTGGGACAAAACAAATAATTTTCTTTCACTTTACGCTATCAATACAAACTTTTATAAATGCTTTGCTCAATAATTAAAAAGATTCGCTCTTTTTCTTTCATTTTGATTCGCTGGTTTGTAGAGTGATAAAACTTGTGCATGATTAAAGTCAGTACGGGACTTCTGATTCGTGTTCAAACCTGATTAAAGTTCTGTTAATATACGAAAAAAATCAATACATGTAAATGTAAATATAGAGAAGAAAGCACAAAATTACCAATATAATCTAGGTAGTAAAGCAAAAATCAGCTAAGGACAGAAATATGCGAGAGGGAGCTGCTCCTTAGTTTTGAACAAAATTTTGTAAAATTTAGATATTGAAAGGTTCCAAATTAGACCGGTTTTCGGGCCAGCATCAAAGCACTGGCTACTTGGTTGGTGAAATCCTCATGGACTATAGATTATTCTACCAAATGGTAAATGGCCCAAATATGCAGACTTATGTTACATGAAAAATTTCCCTCGTGTTTTATAAAAATTCAAATTTTATAAAATTCTAACCTAAAGCTTTTAAAAAATACCGAAGTTTCATTCCTTGTACGGCATTCGGTGGCTGTCATTGGTATTGGATTTGGCCTATTATTTTGATAGTTTTGGTAAGGAATACTTCTTTTTTTTAAATTTTGGATTATAGGTTTCCATATTATTTGGTTCTAATGCTGCTGATTAGAAGTTAGTCCTTGAAACACGTCTACAGCATAACGAAATTTACTGTTTTTATGCAACTTCGTTTTTTTTTAATTCTTAATACAACACAATACCGAGTTACTGTTAATCTAGTTTCTGCATATGCTCATTTCGACAACTCATCTCTCTTCAGCGCAGATCAAATCAAAACATTTGGAAATTCTCAAACCAAATTGTGTGTAAAAGCTGATAGAGAACAAATTACAGATATAACATAAATACTAAAGCTAGAATCAGATAGGGATAGAGCTATGCGAGAGGGGACTGCGATAACATCACCATGCTATACATATACCTCAATATCAATAATTGTGTTGCAACTGATCTCTACTCATCTATATTATGGAAGCACAGCTTCCGTTATAAAGATGATATTTTGTCATTAAATAACCCCCGATTTAATGATTTTCTTCATCTTATCACTTTGACAGAACTTGAATTCAAGAATCTTACAGACACCTCTTCATCGGCCAAATACCCGACCTTCATAAAATTTAATAAAAAATAGAATAGGAAAAATGAAAGGATATGGAGTGAATGTACATGTGACAAAAACGCACACGATACATAGAAAACTCCAGTTTATCAAGGACAGGGTTTTATTCCTGTCTACATCTTGATGTCGTCTGAGGGTCTTCAACTAGAGGTGAACAACATTCACCCCCTCAAGCGAGATCAAGAAGGCCCCTAGCGTGCACTTAAGCGGTATTCTTGACATAAATTATATTAAGGTCACTCCCTTGCTCCCCATCCGCCATGGAGTGCCAACTTGGGCGATGCTCAGGGTTATCAGTATATTACCAACTAGGCTGAATGAAAAACGCGATGACCTCACCTTTCTAATTGTCTAGTTCCCTTTTGTTTGTAGCAATATTTTAGCAGCACCAGCACATGGATTTTTTATCATCCAATTTATTTGCCACTAAAGAGCTTTCGGTCGATACAGTGATACAGTGACTTCCTTGATAGAGCCCGGTTTCACTCAAAAAGTCTTCTTAGACAAGAGTCTTTGCAATCACTTGAAGTAATTACGATCGACGACACGATCTATGGAGCCACCATGGGATATCTGTTTCTCAGATGACAACAGTTCTTTTCCTTTGACAGCTAAAGCATGTTTCGTCCGTCTTGATTTGACTATAGTACCGAAATTGATGTACTCAAAAAGGTGGATTTCTTATAAGAAACAGAATATGCTTACTCTACCGTGTTGTTATATGTATTTGTGTCTCCTTTTTTTCTTTTCTGTGGCCTACTCATCGGATGTCTTTGTTTCTTGATTTTCCGATATTGCCATTGCCTCTAGATTTTTCATTTTTTGTTTGACCGACGGTTCGGTTTTCATGTACTTTTTACACTTAAACCATTTTAAAGGTCGAAACATGAGAGAACATGAAAGGTGTGTCGCAAGGCAGATTTTTGTCTTGCATTACGCAAGTTGGGTAATCAATATTTTTTTTCTATTAACTAGTGCAAAAATAGAATTATTACGTCATGTTGCTGCATTAATAAGGCTATTCTTCATCAAATCTACAGATATATATATAATAGATAAAACAAACAGACAAAGAATGTTCCATCAAGTCAGTTTTTGTCGGATAGTAATCATAAGATTCTTTTACATGTATGTATGTTTACTACTATTTTTATTTCTGTCAAAGGTGTATGCTTCTCCTTGTCTTTGAGTGTAAACATTACGTAATGTCATGTACTTACCACCTACGTGTTTCCTGACGTGCTTTTTTGTTTTTTGTTTATTTAGGGTTTTTTTTTTTTGCGTTTTTTTAAATCTGTGAGACACTGAATTTTCTATGTTACTTGTGTTATCTGCGGCATTTAGAAACACCTTAAACATCCTTTAATTGCTAAAATTATTATCTTTTTTCTCAAAAACATCAATTATTACTTCAATGCCTTTGAGCAATCTATTAACCATTCACTCTTTTTCTTTCTAATTACATAATACCGAAGCTACATTTAAGTTTCTGCAAACGACTTATATTATTACAGTGCAGATCAAATCAAAATATTTTGAATACCAAAAACAGATGAAACAAGATGTGTTTTCGTGAAATACTACGCCCCCGGTAGCAATCATGTCTGCAATATAAAATTACTGCTAAAAATTGAAATATACACTAGAAATGAAGGTTTAATAGACATTTGTATTAAGCTCCATTAGATCTATTCACAAATAGAACATCAAGCCTCTTGGAATTGTAAATAACGAGTTAAAGCAAAATCTAGATTTTGATGTTTCACCTCTGTGACTTTTATTTTTTACCATACCTTAATGAAAATTTGTATAAAGGTGTTCAGCTTTATATGACCAATTAACAGACCAAATATGAAGGTTATCACGCCTGATTGAAAAGATATGGGCAATGTTAAAGTTTTTATTTGCACTTAGTGACCCTGACCTTTGACCTGAACCTACTTTTTAATGGACATTTACTAAGCTCTATTAGATCTATTCACATATAGGAAATGAAGCATTTAGCAATTGTAATTAATGATCTATAGCGAAATCTAGATTCTGACTTTTTAACCTCTGTGATCTTGACCTTTGATCTGAGTTTACTGAAAAAATTTGTACAATACTGTTTAGCTGCATATGACAAATATTCAGGCCAAATATGAAGTTCCTATATCATCTAATTGAAAAGATATAGGCAATCTTAAAGTTCTTGCTCAAGTTTTCGAAATTGAACTTAGTGACCTTGACCTTTGACCTTAACCGAAATTTTTATGGTAGATTTGTACTAAGCTGCATTAGATCTATTGACATATAAAATATGAAAGCCCTAGCAATTCTAATTAACGAGCTAGCGAAATCTTGATTTTGACCTTTGACCTATGTGACATTGAACTTTGACCTAACCTTAGTGAAATTTGCATAATGGTGTCCAGCTAAACATGATCAATACACATGCCATATATGAAGGTCTTATCACATCTTGTTCAAAAGATATAGAGATTCTTAAAGTTTTTGTTCAAGTTTTCGAATTTGCACTGAGTGACCATGACCTTTGACCTAACCCAAATTTTTGTGGTGGATTTGTACAAAGCACCATTAGATCTTTTCACCTATAGGATATTAAAGCTATAGCAATTGTAATTAACGAGCTATAGCAAAATCTAGATTTTTACCTCTGTGACCTTGACTTTTGACCTGACATTAGTGAAATTTGCATATTGGTGTTCAGCTTAACATGATCAATACACATACCAAATATGAGGGTCATATCACATCTGTTCAAAAGTAATGAGCCAGGTTAAAGTTATTGACAGACAGATTGACAGACAAGACAAAAACAATATGCCCCCGATCTAAAGATTCGAAGGTATCAAAATGTAAATCAAGCAGGTGCTAGATAAATTGTAAAATTCTAGTTGCGAGAGAGTGGCCAAAATTACATGTTTTATACGACCACAAAAAATTCGACGTCATATTATTATGATATGGTGCTGTCGTCGTCGTTGTCGTCTGTAGACACTGTTGTTTTTGGTCAATTATTAAGTCCCAGTTGATTAATCCTTATGAAATTTCAACACCTAGTTCCTTGGCACAAAAGAAAAGGTAATGTTTTGATTATTGTGACCTTTTTCGTTTTTCAAAAAAAAAAAAAAAAAAAAAAACCAAACAAAGTTTGCGTAGCTCTAATAGTTGATCAAAGTGATCTCTTCTTTAATTTACTTAATTCCTGTCTCTAATCGACACATAAAGATGTGAACTTGAATGAGTCATTTAATGATCATATTCCTTCAGTAAAACCTTTTAAAGTTGGCATATTTTGCTTCATTAGTAACGACTATTATTATCTGAGCAACTTATTAATTTACTTTACTTCTGATTACTTACAGACAAAGAACAAGCCTTGTATATAGTCGATAGGATCAATTTGTTTTTTTCGTTGTAGCAAAAAATAAATTCTGAATCCTTGATTTTCTCAAACAGCTATTGAAGCGCTATCTTTAATACTGAAAAATATTGCTTGGAGATTTTTGTAACTAAAAGTCTATCAATAAAATTGTCATCAATTTTTTTTACCATCAATATGGAATTATTTAAAATGCACTTTAGATCATCCACTTAAATTTTTATTATCATTAACTATTACCTTTTTCAACCTTGATTTTTTGTTGCAATCATCTTGTCATTTTAAAGATATAAAAAGAAGAGTAGTCCCAATGTAATTGGAAGTTGTATCAATATTGCCATTACTTAGCTCCAGGTAATAAAAAAAAATATGACGCAGTTATCGGTGATTTTTTTTCATCTTTTCTGCTGTCTTTTTTCAAGTACAAACACGTGTAAATCCTGTTCTTTAAAATAAAGGAAACAAACTGTAGTAGGGATTAGACAAACATTTTGTTTTGTACATCGTTCATCGTTTTCTAAAGTGCAGAATGAACAGGGAAAGACCAGAAGTGATTAAATTTGCTCATTTACAAAAATGAACTGGATCACTCCTCAGTAACACATAAATTAAAAAGGGAAAATATTGTCTGCGTTAACAGTTCCCAGAAAATATTGTGAAACGAAAGAAAATATTATTGAGAAATAAGTAATAACAAGTCTTCCAAACGAACTCCATAATGTGCTAATATGAGATATATATGCCTTTCCCAACATTTCTTAAATGTTTCAGATAGATTTAAGCACTTCTAATTTACCCAAAATTTCCATTTCCCTAACACAGGCCGTCATTTGTGACATTTTTAATCTTAAAATAGTTTCTGTACTTCCTTTATTACATGTTCGTAAAATTGTATCAGCCTTGGAGCACTTTTAAATTTCCCGGGCTTTTTCCATTTCTGTGGCAACTGTCGCAATTTTTTTTTAAATTCAACCAAAAATGGTTCTACACTTCCTTTTCAAACTTTCTGTAAAATTTCATGTAATTTGGATAGCGTTTAATTTTACCTCTTTTTTCTGTTTCTTTTAAAAAGCAGGAGATGCTCACTCTACCGGCGCACCTGATCTCACCTATGGTTTTTATTAGGTTCGTGTTGTTCATTTTATATATATGTGTATGTCCTCATTTTCCTTTTTTTGTGCCATGCTCATGTTATGTCTGTTTTATTGTCCCCCGCCGCAACGCGACGGAGGGACATAGTAATGATCTGCGTCCGTGCGTCCGTGTGTCAGGTTTTTAGTGGGCGCAACTTCTCAGAAACCGATGGTCAGAATTCATTCAAATTTTACAGGATTGTTAGTCACTATTAGTACTAGATCATGTCGCATCGCCTTTTTGATTCGTCGAATTTAGTGGGAGTTATGGGACTTTGATTATTTCCACATTGATATACAATGGCAAATCTTGTGGACGCAACTCCTCAGAAACGGCTGGACAGAATTCATTCAAATTGTAAAGGATTGGTAGTCACCATTAGTACTAGATCATATCATATCATATTGCCATTTTGATTCGTCAAATTTTTTTGGAGTTATGGGACTTTAATTATTTCCACATTGTTATACAATGGCAAATCTTGTGGACGCAACTCCTCAGAAACTACTTGTCATTGTGGTAGTCACCATTAGTCGCCATATGTACTAGATCATATTGCATCGCCATTTGGATTCGTCAAATATTGTAGGGATTATTGGACTTTAAAAATTTAACAATATGATACAATGATAGATCTTGTGCACGCAACTCCTGAAAAACCGCTTTTCAAATTTCCTTCAAATTTTACAGGATTATTAGTCTCCATATGTACTAGATCATAGCAATTTATTGTCCCCCGCCGCAACGCGACAGAGGGACATAGTAATGGTCTGCGTCCGTGTGTCACGTTTTTTGTGGGCGCAACTCCTCTTACACCAATTGACAGATTTTGCTGAAATCACCAACTGTAGTTTATCATATCATGCCGCCATTTTGATTTGACAAATTTTAAAGCAGTTATGGGACTTTATCGACTTAATGCATGCTACAGCTTAGGAACACTTTGTGAGCTCAACTCCTCGGAAACCACTGAACGGATTTTGCTGAAATTTCCTTTGAACATTTACCACCATATGTACTTGATCATATTATGCCGCCATTTTGATTCGACAAATTTTACGGGAGTTATGGAACTTTATCGACTTAATGCATACTACAACATAGGAAGTCTTTGTGGACACATAATCTCAGATTTTGCTGAAATTTTGCTTGGCTGTTTACCACCCAATGCAGTTGACCATATGCTGCCGCCATTTTGATTCGCAAAAATTTACATGAGTTATGGGACTTTATCGACTTTACTGCAGCGGCGGGGGGCACATAGCCACCCGTAGCAATCTTGTTTGTTTTCCAATGTCGCCATTGTCCTTAGATTTTTCGTTTTAGTTTGACGGTTCTGTGTTGGTAGATTTTGATTTTGAACAAGATGGAATCGACGAATGGGCTATCAGTGGTGACACCAGCTATTGCTGGCAATTGCATGTCAAGTTTTTATTCTTCTTTATGAAATTGTGGTCATTTTTATTAAAATTACGCATCAATTTTTTGATGTCATCTTATTGAACATTTATGCAAAAATGATGAATTTTTGCCCAGCAGTTCTGAGACATTTAATAAAATTGAAAAATATTTCATATATTTTGGTTACTATTTTGGAAATGGCGGCCGTTTTGATTTTTTTTTTTCTGAATAAATTCTTTTCTGTCATCTTATTGGACATTTATACAAAATATGAATAATGAAAAGAGATTTGTTTGTTTCCTGTTTCTTAACAGTTTGATCCCCAATTCTTGAATTTATATCAAAAAGTAAATATTCACTTGAAATACGATAATTAACTTGCAATTCAATATTCTTTGATTTACCATTTTGATGTCCAATTCTTAAATAGGTATTAAAATTGAAATATTCACTCGAAATACAATTATTTGAGGAAAGTCTGGCTTTCAAAAACTTGTAATACAATTTCAAAAGCAAATTTGGAATTTGAAAAGGATGAATTTTAACCGATTAAAATGCAAATTAGAAAGACGTATTTGCCAATGAACGAATATATTAACTATAAAAATTAAAGAATAATTATGATATCGTCTTATGCGTTCTTTCAATTGTCTTTACAGCTCCCAGCACCTGAATCGGTTTTCAGGGGCTACGGCTACAGAGCTGCCGGGCGCGTCCCCAGTTGCTGGATAGGGGAATGCCCTGCCTATGCAGGGTAGTCAGGTCATAATACGGAAAGCCTGACCATGCACCATTGTTATCTGCTGTACAATATATTGACAGCCTTGTGAAAAGTGAAAGGAATCATATATACATATATACATGATTTAAAGCATATACAAATTTCATAAATAACATGGACATGTTGTCCACATTAGTTTGTGGGATGACACCCAGTACATCAACATGGTAAGCGTCTCCTGATATGTATACATCACCCAACACAATGTTTCATCTTATTGACAAAGATGGGCGTTTGAAATCTAAGCTATACGACAAGCGTGATGATTTTAATTTCCCAATTATGATTTTCCCTTTCTTAGCAGCATTATACCTACCTCTCCAGCCTATGGAGTTTACATTTCGCAGTCGAGCGTGTAGTTTGTAGAGTGATTTTTTGAACAGAGCAAAAGCACTGTCCCAAAAGCTGTTTAGTCCGGGATTTGTTCAACCATTGTTAATTTCATCCTTCAAGAAATTCTATGGCCGTCACCATAACATCATTGAAAGATATGACATGTCAGTGTCCCAAATGAAAGCGGACATTTTCAGCTAAATTCACGTCTTCCCGGATTTGACTACCGATTTTGAAATTTTCCCAGATTGACTCGCATGCAGTGTGACGGGTGCTGTCAACATAGTAGGACATGCTTACCCTTCCGGACCACCTGATATCGCTCTCGATTTTTTAAGAGATTTCACACTGTGAGTGCTTCAGTTTTTTGTGTTGTCTCGTATATCGTTTAGTTTTGTCTTCGCTATTGATGTTTTTAGTTCTGGTTTGTCCTTGTCAATGTTTGAATACTAGGTAATTATTAAAACTTTAAAAATGTTAACATGGTACTGTTTGAGGGTTAGAGAAGTAACACGTACCATGGATTTTAATTGGTTATGTCTAATGGTCAGAAAATGACATTTACCACGCAGCTTTCAAACAGACCTTTCTAAAACATATTTTCCTCACTCACAGTTTGACAGGTGCTGTTAAGAGAGCAGGACATGCTTACCCTTCCGGAACACCTGATGTCACTCTCAGTTTCACTTGAGTTCACACTGTGAGTGCCATGTTTTTGAATGTTGTCTTTTCTATTTCTGTTCTTTGTATCTGTCTAACGTCATTGTTTTCTGTGTTTTACGACATTGTTTTCTGTGTCCTCGTTTTGGCCATATCTTTTGACTTTGATTTTTGTAAATTCCACTCCTTATTCCTTCGGTATTCTACTGCCGTTGTATAATATTATACTTCATACAAAAATATTTAGTCTCTTTTGGATAATTACCATGTTTTATATTGGTCTATTCCTTATTAGCTCCGCCAACTACACAGCCATTGGTTGCACCAATATACTACCAAGATAGATAAGCCCGATAAATCACCCTTCTCTCGATATATCACCCTTCTGTCGATTTATCACCCGCTTACTTGAAGTTATAAATTTCTTAATGTAATTATACATGCAACATGGATTCTAAGTTTCATGTAGTAAACATTAATCGCAATGTTAATTTTCATTCTTCCGAAAGATGAATTTTAATTAAAAATGCAATTCCAAATTGTCTATTTGTTTATTTTTTTCTTTGAATGTTTTCCATTTGCGTTACTGCAATGATGTATGCATATACGTATTCAGTATAATACAAAAGAAACTGCATGTAGAGAGGGTGTTATACTTGAATATCACACTGAGAAAGCATATCACCCTCGACTTCGTGTGATATTCCAGCATAACACCCTCTTCATTAGGCAGTATGTATATAATATGAAACACGTCAGTGGCCAGGATACATTTTATTGGTCAACAAAGTACTGATGGCAATTGTTTCGTTAATTGTGTTCTTTGACAATTTTTCTATTATATTCGTAGACTTTGTAAGTAATCCGAAATGGCAGTCGGCTAGCAAAAACAGCAAATGTAGATTTTTAGACTACAGTGCCAGTCTCTTCAAATATTTATCGACAGAACCTACGAAATATTATGTCAAATATGTTCATACTTCAAGATAATCATTAAAGGAAAAAATAACTTGACATTAGCAATTATGGGAAAACATTCAGATATTTTTTATCTTAAACTACAATTAAAAAAATCAAAAGTAGTCATCCTTGGATCGTCCATTTTAAAAACTAGAGTAAGGACTGTCGGAAACGACAGTGATCCCCGCACCCCCTGTTTGACAAAGAAAACAGCTATAGACCCTGGGAAGAATTTTTCTTAACATTTTTGAAATTAAACTACTGACAGTCACTATTTTTACCATAAGGAATTAAAGAATATATGGTTGTTAGGCAGAATTCAAAAAATTAAGTAGTCTTTGAGACTTGCAGGAATTTTACCAAACTTGGAATCATATATTTTGGAAATCAAGTTTGTGAAATGTTTTTCTAATTCTAACAAATTTTTTAACTATGGTTTCAATGTAGAATTCCAAAAAATATGTGGTCTTTGACACTGAAATTCAATTGGTGAAAATGATTGCCCTAATGGAAACAAACCCTAACAGCATGGTTGCTAGGTAGAATTCCAAATAATACGTGGTCTTTGACACTTTCAGGAAATTTACCAAAATTGGAATCAAATATTTTTGAAATTCAGTTGGTGAAAATGAATGCCCTGATGAAAACAAATCCTAACAGTATTGTTGCTAGGTAGAATTCCAAAAAAATAAGTGGTCTTTGACACTCTCAGGAAATTTACCAAAATTGGAATCAAATATTTTTGAAATTCAATTGGTGAAAATGATTGTCCTGATGGAAACAAATCCTAACAGTATTGTTGCTAGGTAGAATTCCAAAAAATAAGTGGTCTTTGA